>JASDQU010503192.1:17472-35152 GCA_032191745.1 Picea mariana
GAAGGCAAGGGGGGTCCAGAATCCAATATGTGTCGTCGATCTGGGCACGCAAATCTGGACCGCCCGGTCTTGCTTGTTGCTTACCACGGGCGCGTTATCGCCTGAAACTTTGGACAAGTGGGTTTTTACCCCTTCTTTTGCATTATATCCCCCCATACAAGAAATATCGCTAACAGAAGGGGAAAGAGAAGTAGAAGGTACATAGTTAGTATCAAAATATTATGCTCCACCACTAAAGATCAAGAAGGTAAATATTGGAACAACAGAAAACCCAAAGATTACAAGTATTGGATGTCATACAGATGGCTTAGGTTGATGGACAATTGGTATGGAATTTTTGTGGCCATTGATGTCAACCATTGGAGAGTGATATTGTTGATTTATTTCAACCCTTAGTGACTGATGTCAACCCTTGGAGAAATATCGGTAGCGAATTCTGGTAGCACAAAGGTTTGGGTAATGGAACCAAGTTTGTTTGATGTATAACGGTATGAGTTTTAATGTATTTGAAGGTAAGACTATTCTATATGGATATTACATGTCATGCTATTTGCGGTGGTATGTGGAATGTCACATAACGCCTCACAGTTAGAGAGTTATGTCCATGTGAAGTTGGAGAACCCTCATGAGTCATCTAGAAGCCCTAAAAGGTCAAAGTAGTCAAAGTGGTTTAAGAGATTTTAGAAGGTAAATAATAAAGTGAAGTGATGAGTGTACTATAAGTCAAAGTGAATAAAAAATAAATTATTCAAATAATAAAGTTAATGGAGAAATTAGAAGTGGGTTAACCCTAAGATAAGGAAAGTGGGTTAAGATGGTTAAAAGGTAACCCCTTGGGGAAGCTACATGAAAGTATAAATAAGAGGCAAGGCTCTCTCATTTTAATCCCACTTGAGCATATTGAATATCTATAGGTGACTAAGGTAAAAAAAGGATATCTAAGCCAAATTTCAGAGGGAAGGTGAAGTAAAGAAGGTCGAAATTCAAGGGAGGATAAATTCTTTTGATGATGCTTTCTAAGGTATGTTATTTACAGGACATCTCACCATTTTTGCAATAAAAAATTTTATAGAATGACTTAGACCATGAAATTGGGAGGTATTTGAGGAAACATATCCAAGTAGTTGTGGTAAAAATTTCATCTTGTGGGCCGTTGTATGTTTGTAGTTACACACTGTGGAAAATAGGGTTTGTGGCTAGTCCTGAAACTAGTCTAAAACAGGTGTTTCAGGTAAAACCATCATAAATTATTATAACAGGTCCAAATTCAGTAAGACCAAATGTGTTGGTTCAAGTATAGTCTATAGTATTCTTTGTACAATTTTTAGAACCATACAACACATATTATGTGTGGGGCTCGCTCTACAAGTTCACTCTCTAGAATAAGCCAGAATTCAACAAGGTATGTCATTTTTGCTATAACTCCTTTTCTGAGAGGTTCCAAGTAGTGAAATATCGAGGAATTGCATAAAACACACTAAATAACATTTTGTACAATTTTCAGATCTTTAATCATTACAGGTACATAGTTATGATTATTCAAGTTAGGGTTGTTGACTAATCCAAAACTAGTCATGTGAAACTAAAGTAAAGTTTGATGAAAATGCTAGTCTCTTGTTGTTAAAGTTAAGGAAGGTTTGCAAGCATGTGATCATATACACCAGGTCTATTACAGAGTTAAAAATCAGATTTGGATGATGAAATTGATGAGGGATTTTAGTTGAGGTACATGTTGGGTACATGGTTGAGACAAGTAGTTGATGTGTTGGCACATACATGAGGTGTATAGTTGATGATGTTGGTACATCTTGATGAGTAATAGTTGATGAGTAGTTGATACATGATTGGGACATACTTGGTACATGGTTGGAGGCACTTGTTAGTAGTATTGTTGACACATGGTTTATGGATGATGTAGCATACTTGTATTGGTATATTATTAGAAGAACATCTTGGTGATGATTATGAGTTGTTGTGTTATGCTTGGTTGATGCACATCTTTGAGAGTTGTCTTGGTGATTGATCTTTGTGAGTAGATCTGATTTGCTTGATAATATTTACGAGACAGGTTGTTGTGATAGGTTGTTTGGACAGGTTGTTGTGACATTTTATTTGTACAGGTTTGGTTCATGGTTGATGTACTTGTTCATGGTACAGCTTGAGGTACAGGTCGGTGCATGGTTGATGCACTTGTTTATGGTAAAGGTTAATTACAGGTTGTTTGGTACAGGTTGGTGCATGGTTTATGCACTTGTTTATGGTACAGGTTGATTATAGTTTGAGGTATAGGTTGATGCATGGTCTATGCATTGTTCAAGTTATTGGTATAGTTTGTTTGGTGTAGGTTGATTGGTACAGTTTTGGAATAGTATATCTCACAGTGATAGTGTGAAAGTGGTTCCATCATTCTACTTCTACGTCAGGGCGGTTGGATGGGGCAAGGAAAGGTGGTTGTAGCCACCTTCCGGTTGTAGCCGAAGAACATAGGTGGTTGTAGCCACCTTCCGGTTGAGGCCGGAGAACATAGGTGGTTGTAGCTGAAGAACATAGGTGTTTGTAGCCTCCTTCTGTTTGTAACCAAAGAATTGGGGAGTTGGAGCTTCCCTCAGGTTGTAGCCTGAGAAACTAGGGGTTTGGAGCCTCCTTCCAGTTGCAGCTGGAAAACAAAGGAAGTTGGTGCTTCCAATGAATGTAATTCTTAAAAACATATAAGAAAAAACATTATGTGGTTTTCTCCCGCTTTGGGTTTCTACGTAAAACACTGGTGTATTGTGTATGTGTGTGATTGCTCATTTGTTCATTGTTTATCTACTCTACAAATATTGGATGATAATTCTACATTGATATAACACTTGCATTTTATGGTGAAAAAGAATTAAATTTCTCTATTATTAATTCACCCCCCCTCTCAATAATCCAGCAATGGAGGCTATTGGGATAATCAGACAGTAGAAAGAATAACAGAATTACTGCATGAGTACAATGACCTATTTCCAGCGATGTTCTTAGAGATGAAGGGAGTAGCGGGAGAGCTTGGAGAGATGAAGATCCCTTTGAAACCAGATGATAGACCAATATGACAGAGACCTTACATGTTGAATCCAATTTATAAGCAGAATGTGAAGGAAGAAAATGATAATATGTTAGAGGTTGGTGTCATAGAACCTGTGGAAGAATCAAAATGGATTATCCCTATCGTAGTGAAATAAATGAAGCAAGGGGGAGTCAGGATCTGTGTAGAATTGAGGAAACTAAATTATGTTTATATGCATGATCCCTTCCCCACCCTATTCACAGATGAAGTATTGGAGAACGTAGGAGATCAAGAAGCCTATTCATTTATAGATGGGTTTTCGGGATATCATCAGATCAAGATAGCACCAGAAGATAGACATAAGATAAAAGTTTCTACAAAATGGGGATCATATCAGTATACAATGATGCCTTTTAGGTTGAATAATGTACCTGCAATATTTTCAATGGTAGTAGTAGTTGCCTTTAAGTATTTTATTCATAAGTTTTTGGAAGTTTATTTGAATGACTAGACAGTGTTTAGTTTAATGAAGTATCATGTTGAAGTGTTAATATTGATGTTAGGCTGGTGTAGACAGTGTAAGATTTCATTAAATATTAAGGAATTCATTTTCAATGCACCTTTTGGTATTCTGTTAGGGAATGTGGTGTGTAAATAGGGTATACTGGTTGATCCTGCCAAAATTGTTGTCATAGTTAATTTGCCACCACCTAAGTCAGTGCGGCAGTTAAAAAGTACCCTTGGACATATAGGGTATTACAGGAAGTTTATAAGAGGATATACATAGATTACTGAGTCAATGGAGAAATTATTGAAGAAGGACATTAAGTATCAGTGGAATGAGGAGTGCCAAAATATTTTGGATATCTTTAAGGAGAAAATGGTGCAGTGCCAATTTTGGTATTCCCAGATTGGTCAAAAGAATTTCATGTGCATGTGGATGCATCTACAATAGCACTTGGAGTAGTATTAACACAACTAGGAGAAGGTGATATAGATCATCGTATAGCATTTGCAAGCAGGAAGATGTCATATTCAGAGAAAAACTACAATACTACATAAAGAGAAGGATTGGTTATGGTATATGCATTGCAGAAATTCAAACATAACTTGTTAGGACAACACTTTAAGATGTTTACATATCATTATTCTCTTAGATATTTGGTCAATAAGCTAGTGTTGGGGGGTAGAATATTCATATGGATACTTTTGTTTCAGGAGTTTGACTTTGAAGTTGTGGTGAAGCCAGAGAGATTGAATGTGGGGCTAAATTGTTTGTCAAGGATAACTAATGGAGAGGAACCAAGCAACTTGGAGGATGATTTCCCAGATGCACAATTGTTTTCAGTACATGTTGTTGATGAATATTTTGCTAGCATTATTGAGTTTTTTAGTAAAGTATTTTCACCAAAGGAATTTAATATTGCATGGAAGAAGAATTTGGTAGTTAGAGTTGCAGACTACCAATTGATTACAGGTCACTTGTACAAACTTGGTGTAGACAAAATTTTGAGGAGATGTGTTATAGTGCAAGTTGTAGGTTGGGAAAATCCCGACGCAACTACAAATAAATTGCTACAAATTGGTAATCCTACACCCAATGTCACCTCTATGTAGGTCTCACACTTCAAGGGTGACTAGGTCACTCTAGGGAGGTGATGTTAGTGACCCTAGGGGGATTGAGATGGAGATGGATATGGATGGAATTGAAACCCTTATAGTTCAATTCTAAGTGGGATGAAAGGTATGAAAATATTCCTTGTAATTCAAGTAATTGTTTCCCCACAAGTATACTACTTCTCTGGATGATTGTACCTGTCCGAGACACAAGAAAATACACTTTGCAATTCAAGCAATAGCATAAAAGAGGTGATGCCACTACACACCTAAAGTCTTCAAATAAAACCAGCAATGGTACAATTCTACACTATGTTAATATATGCGTCGAAGTCGAACACAGTGAATCACCATTTCATTATCGCTCATTTATGTATACCATTGAAACTATGAGACAACCCACTAATAATAGGAGTCAAGGTATGTAGTACATTCTATAAAGTGTGAATAAATGAGCTTAAATAGAACACTTGTAGAATCTACCAATTAGGGTGCATTTATGTATTCCCACTGCCAATAGTGAAGGAACCTACCACTGATGATTGCAAACCTCAAGGTACAAATACAACATCTATATCCCTATCCTAGAGTAAGATGAGTTGAATTTGATTGGAAAATATCCATTGGAATGAGGGAATTAGGGAATCCCCCATCATTCAACATGAGGAACAACAAAAGGCCAAATATTTGGAAGAACTCAAACAAAATATTGAAAGGACCCACAACTGAGTACGTCTTTCACACATACCATATGGAATAGAACATGAAAACGACCCTATGAGTAATGGACAATATTGAAAATTGTCTATAGAGGTGGGGAAACCACCAATTGGGTCAAATGGAATCCAAGGTATTACACGAATCCCAATATTTGGATAATTTTCTTTCCATCGAACACAAGGGAAACCACTTAGTCAACGACCAATAATGAAGTGTCATCTACTAAGTGAAAGTGAACCTATCAATGATGTAAATAGGGCTAGGATGTGACTCTAGGTCAAACTCTTAGAGAAATGTGTCCTAGTCGATAAGATATGACTCGCCAGCAAGAAGTCAATGAGGATATTCCATACTAGCATGAGTATAGGACAAACATTATTATTGATTCTGAGAAGTACTTAACAACGAGAAGAGTGACATGTGAAGTCAAGAATTTTGAGTGGCTAACACAGGATGAAACTTCCCTTGAAAAAACACATGACATGATAAAGTGAATTAGGAAGCACAAACTCAAATACGAATGATGGCATAATTCAACGACATAAGAGGCATTGACAAAATCTCTATATTGAAGGGTGACTCAACTTCTACCAAAATACTGAAGAGAAGATTTTTTTCCATCAACTTGTTTTTGTCTTTTTCATATTAGGAATCCTGGAAAATAATAAAATAATTCTATAATACAGTGGAGGAAACAAGTGTTGAAGTCCCTTACTCCAGCACCTGTGTACTTTTTTATCTAGTGATTTCCTTGTTGTAAATCAAATTAGCAACCCACAAAACATAATACACTTGCTAGAATATTCAACTCCAATAAAGATAATGGAAGCAATAATAGAAACCAAAAATCTCATCCACAATACACAAAGATATTCTTCCCATCAAATAAGCGTATTATTATCACCAAAAAATCACTCACAACAATACAAGTGATGGCCAAAGAAATTACCAATGCAACACACCAAAAAGTGTACCTCTATAATTATCAAGATTCATTCATAAAATCACAAAACTATACAAATGGTTCCTTAAATTTTTGCGCAGTCTTCCAAAGGCCTTTCTACGTACATCTTCATGGGATAAAACTACCAAATTCACACAAATTGTGTGGACTGCGGAACTATCATCCAAGAAACTCGCACATATGTAGAAACAATGCATTTATGATTATGGTCGGGCCTCACCCACTTCCATCTTGGGTGTACCATGAGAAGTCTCCAAAATCCAGGTCAAAATCTAGCCTTGGGGCCATTTACGGACTATGGAGGTACCTACATGAGGGCCCCTATTCACACTACAAACTAGTTTTGTAAAATACTGAATGATTCCTATAATTACAAGCTTGAGGTATGCACCAAAGTAAGAGTTTATTTGTGTTGTTACGTTATTGGAATTTATTCTTGAGAATCCATCATTCTCCTAGAACCTTTCTAGCATCCATAGCAAGAATCATTCTTCTCACCTATTGAGAATATTGGTGGTTAATTCTTCACCATTATAATATCATTGTAAGGAGAGAAGGAGATATATATTGGGGATCTTAAGGGCCCTCCCAAGGAGGAAGAGGGGAACTCATAAGTTCCCTATATTTCTCCAATGTGTTATCAATCAAAATCCTATCCATTGGTGACTATCTCTTGTTCCTATTTTTAGTTTTTCATTCCCAATTCATGCATGTTTTAGTGTTGTTAGTATTTCCTTTTATTTTTTATTTGATTTACTTGTTGTCCCACTAACCAACTAATAATTTATTGTGGTATATTGTTGTCTTGAAAAAGTATCTAAGTGGTTGGTTTTATGCTCACCCAAGTGGAAAAACCAACACAACAATTATCATTCAAATAACTTTAAAGCTTACAAGGGCTCCCATACTTGGGAAAAAGGCCCACATAGAAATAAAGAAAACTATAGACAGTATCTACAAACACTAGCATCTCTTTATCTTTTGTACGACCTCGGTATTTCACGTTTCTCAATATGTACATGCCTTTCCTTAAGAAAGACCACATATATGTGCTTGTCCCCACTGAAACCCGCGTACACACACTCAAATATTGTATGACAACTTCATACGATGTGATATTGTTGTTGTGGATCCAATCTACTGAAACCCGCTTGCAACTGCCCATGTTCTATCTTCTCTTTGGCCTGATCTATAGATGGAAGTCCTTTTCCACCTATCCAAGATCTCCTTGAATCGCAATCCTTCGTGATCCAACTCTCTCTATATCAAAAGAGTATTAAGTCCTCCTTCTTTACCCTACACTTTCTTTTATAATATTGATTTATGACCTAACTGTAATATCAAAAGTGGTTGATAGTTGAGATTGCTTCTCACCTCACTTGAGATAAATGAATAAGATTCAATTCACTAATTCTAATTAAAGGATTTATTTAAATATAAATCAACTATTTAGTAAAAGAACTGTACTTTAATAATTCCTTTAATTAAATTATACTGTCAAGGTAGAAAAATTTGGATGACTTCCACACATATATACACTTAGACCTGTGTGGAAATACATGTCTAATGCTACAAACATCAACACTCCCTCTTAGTGAGTAAGGTATTATGCACCACTCCAAGTTTTTATATTAATAACAAAAACTTCCCTTTAACCAAGGGTTTGGTTAGAATATCTGCAACCTACTCATCTACTAAAACATTATGAAGCCTCACTACTCCCTTCTATATCCTATCTCAGATGAAGTGATATATGATCTCTATATGCTTGGAAATATCTTGGAATCTTGAATTCTCCAAGAGTTTGATACAACTTTGGTTATCAAAGCATATCATCGTAGGCTCCAACTCCTAATCAAATAAACTTGTAATCAATTTGTGAATCCAAATGACCTCATAGCTAGTCATACCCACTTCCATATAATCTACCCCCATTGAACTAAGTACTACAGAATTTTTTTTCCTGATGAACGATGTAATCATTACTGATCCTAAGTTGAAGCAACACCCCAAAGTGCTCTTTCTATCTACTGCACTCAATTACCAATATGAGTCTGTATATCCCTGTAACTCCACTCCATCACCTCCAACATACCTCAATCCATACTCCACTGCACCTCTCAAGTACCTGAGCACATGCTTCACTACTATCCAATGCACCTTTCTTGGCTCCACCATAAACTGACTCAAGGTGTTCACAACAAAACATATATATGTCCTGGTATTGACCAAATACTTCAAGGACCCTATCAACCTCATGTATATCCTAGGATATACCAACTATGAATCTGAAGTGACAACCTTCTTCATATTGGTATACATAGGTGTATCCATTGGTCTACAGTCCTCAATCCTGAATCTCCTCAAGATATCCACTACATACTTTCCTTAACCAAGGAACATCTCTCTCGATACCTGCCATAACCCCAAGAAACAATGCATAAGCCAATGTCCTTCATATCAAACTCAATAATCAAATCTAGTTTTCACATTGCAATAATATTCTCTACACTTGTGAGAAACAAATCATCCACGTACATGTTGAGCACTCAACACACCCTAAAAAGCCTTATCAAATTTTTGTCACTTTTTGGGTACCACTTGTTTCTTCACTGTCTGACTCGATTTCATTTTAGAAAATGTTTTTTATTTGTTTATTTTCATGACTCTCATCACCTATTCATGTTTTTTTGAACTTATGAAACATCGGAACTAAAAGACCTTAACACCTGAATTAAGAATCGACAACCAAACACTGCACCTAACACACTCAGGTTCGGCATCGGAAAGAATTCAATTAAGTAAAGGAACCACTCGGAAAACAACATTCATTGAGCATTGATCTTCATCGGCATCAGTAGAAGGCATTTTTGGTTTGCGTAATTTTTTCACACAAAGGTTCAAGAGATAGTCGATCCCCTTCAGCATCGGTAAAATACGAGGAGGATAAACGTTAACGAAGAATGAAAAGAAATCGTCGATACCTGATGCCCGACGCACTTTATTGGGGTCGGGAAAACCCTAGAAGGACCACAACAAACATTTTGACCACAATAAAGTTATCCCCGATCACCGATCCCCGACACATTTTCGGCATCGGGACTTTTTCGAGGGAGCCGATCCGATAGCACTTGCATAGGTTTCTCGTCGATCGCAAATCCTTGACACTTTTCGGCACCGGCAAGCTAGGATTTGGTTTTATAATGAATAGCTTAAGGAAAGTCCCGACTATGACGAATATCAGCAAATTAAGTCACTGGTCTCCAACGCCACGTGTCTTTACGAGGTAAGAGGATCGTACGGTCTAGTTCTATTCCAAGTCATTCTCTGTTCCCTAGGTCCTAGTCATACCTCCGAGTCATCTTTTTTGCGTCAGCACTGTACAGTAAGATCGATCAGCATCGGATATTTTGTACAAGGATATCAATGAAAACATTCATAGAACAATCCCGATCCCCGATCTACCCACTGAAATAATGACACGATGAGACATTTTCAGCATTAGATACGATCGGATTTCGGACATTTAAGGAGCTAATTAATACTGGAAATGATGATTTTAGGGGCTAAATTTCACAAATGGGCTAATTTTCCATGGTTTTCCCCAAAAAAGATTCACCAATTTACATTTTTTCTAAAAACGATTCACCCAAATTCCATAGAATAAAATTATTTACCACAAAAATAGCCAAAATTTTATAGAAACTATATAAAATCCTTAGAAATTTGAAAATTTTTACAAAAGTATCACCAAACATCTTACATTTTTCATATTGAGGACTAGTAATATCATCCCAGGTTTCTACATTTCAATATAAATTTCCATCCTTAAAATTATCCCTGTACTCGATCCTGCATTAGTTTCTACCTCGTGCACCAATTAAAACAACATTTTTGAAATCACCGATAGACCACATCACCACCCGCGCCTCCGCTGTCAACCCATGATGAATTTAAGTTCTAAATATTTGGCGGAAGATATATCGAAAAATCACTCATAACCTGAATTAAATGGTTGATGCAACACGGTAATATCTTCCCTGTTTCAAATCTCTTCAACCGTTGTGAACAAATTCGTTCTACGCATAAGAGAATTCCAGAGCGTCCGAAGGAGAAAAACGAGCAACTCGAAGACTGTACCAACCCTCGCGATTATCAAAAACCAAGTTTAACAAGCTTCAGAGGTATGTGTTCATCTGGGTTTTTTTTACACAGTATCTAAAACTCTGCTCAAGTTGCAAGAACTATGTCACGAAGAAATCCAACCACCATATACTCACCAAGAGCACCAAAGCTAAAAGAACTAGAGACAGGCAAAGGTTCTTCTCCAGGGACCACAAGGCAATTGGAGTACGTCCCTAGGCTGGAGCCTATCATGAAGATAGCAACAAATAAAGTTTTTATCCAACCTCTGGCCTTTGGCGATACATAGGAAAGCATAGGATCCAAGGTAGTTCTCCCACAGTGGGGGGATATCTTCAACGAGATCAGCTGAGAAGAATACCCAGAGTATATCCCACACAACAACCCAGATGTAAAGGTGCTCGATGACCAGGTGTTCCCCAGCATCCGACGATCGTCGGTCATATTTACACATGGTGGTGAGCAGAACCCTCGTTTTTCCCTACATAGAGGTCCTCCAGTGGATCATTGACCATACGAATGAGCATAAATGTTTGATTAATGATCAGAATGGTGGGTGCGTCGGAGTTTTCCTCCCGACAGAGGTCCAAAAATACTACAAGCTCAAGGACCCGGAGGAGCGGCTCAACATGGACTTCATGGTGAATTTCTATGAATTCCATGACACCAGCTGATTGATGACCTCATGGTGGAGGGAAGACAAGAAATTCACCAATCGGAGAAATGGATGGTACGTGACAATCAACCTAAGGGATCCATACATATGTTTGATGGCTCTAATCTGTCGACTATACGGAGAGAAATATTTCTCCGAGTTTTCATAAGCATGGATGTCTTTGGCATATACAGTTGCAATCGTTGGGTGTGGCTTCAACTGGGGAGCAATAATCTCCAAACAACTAAGCACCTATGTGCATATGGATCAGACATCGAAGGAAGGAGAAGAACCAAGTTTTTACATGGCCTCGTACCTTCTCGATGTCATGTGCACTAGAAGTGTCTTTGTCGGCATGAATCTGAGATGGCATGTTGCAGATCTCTTGGTCCATGTCTACTTCAGCATGCTATGGGGAAAATTTTAAAAGAAATATTACTCCCTCATCTGCGATGAATTCATCGCCTGTATTTATTTTATTCTTTTTAAGAAGGAATGCCCAAGGCTATCGGTGATGGCCAATAAAATGATATCCAAGGTAGGCCATTGGTACTTGGATGAGCATGCCACCTACATCAGGGTGTTCGAAGCCACTGGAGCACCACATCTGCTACCATCTCATGTCCCAGACCAGCTCGTTGTAGGATAAATTTGTTATCAGACCATCTTGTAGTGCTATAACGCCACATTGGTCAAAGACAAGAAGCGGGCCTTCATACCCTATGGTTTCCATGTGGGGTTTTATCTAGTAAAGGAAACTGCTCAATCCAAACAAGAAGTGTTGGGCCAACTTTAATTTAGGTTCCCTACAGACCGATTTCGCAAGCATGATCCTAAAGGCCTGGTCCTCCAACATGTGTTGCAAGTGTCATCATGTTGGCCATATGCTCACAATAATTTTGAGGATGAAGTCTTCATAAAGAATGCCTAGGACTGGGACAAAGTGGTGCAAGGGATGGCTAACCCAAACATGACCAGGTTCAAGGCCATGAGCATGGATGAATAGGTGGAAACAATAGAACACTCGGCTCAAGAGGCCCTCAGAGCCAGGGAGGAAATCAGAGTGACAGAGGCAACAAAGGTGCATGGAAGGGGATTGTTCTTGACACCAGAGGCACAGACAAGGGGTCTGCACTTAATGGCAGAGGCACAGAGAGTAATTTATTAGTTGCAGAATGACCCGGACCTTGTAGAGATAACAAGGGTTCCTCCCAACAACCCAATTGAAAGTCAGGAGGGACCAAGTGACCTAGAGCCGATACAAATTGAACAAACCACAGGGTCAGATAACCCTAAAGTTTCAACACCATGGGTCGGATGACCAAGGGACAGTTCATCACATCCTGAGATAGCGAGGACATTAGGGAGAGAAAGTGTACCAAACCCCTTACATGACTTAATAATTATCTATGATGATGAGGAGATTTTAGAGGTTTCCCTGGTGACTCCGGTACAAATTACAGAGGAAAAGGAACACGAGAAAGTGTCTTCCCAGCTTCCAATGCTCCAATTTAAATCCCTCCACAGAGTGACCAAGAGATCAAAAGTTTCTTAGACACTGAGCTACTCGATACATCGGTGACCCAAGTGGACAGCTCGAAGGATGAGCTAGAATCTAGCAAACAAGAGGGAGGAATTCCACAATAGGAAATTGGCATATCGACAACCGATTATCAAGTAAGTACCAAGCCTGCCCCTGATTCATCAATTTTGGCCACTACTTTACCTCCCAATGAGCAACAACCAGATGCCAAACTTTCGGGACATACAGAATAGGTTCAAGAACCCAGTCTTGAATAGATATACACTATTGGGAGCTTGGGAAACACACTTACTTGGGGACAACAACAAATCCTCGAACCTGTGGATGAGGTCGTTGATATACCAGCCATCACCTATGATGAGAACCATCAACTCCATCAACAAAAGAGGAAATGCATCATGAAGAGAACCATCAATAAGAGGAGGCTTACTCTGGACAACTCCATCCTCATCACCACAGAGGAGAAATTGATTAGCATGGAGCATTCCAAGACGTCTGAGCTTATCAGCACAGGGATAGCAATCACAGATGCCACCCTAGATAAAGAGAGGAAAGATAAAGAGGACTTGGTCATTGTGCTGAAGGAGTTGGAGCATCTGCGCCATTTGGTGAAATATTATTAGGACTCCACGTAGGCGAGGGTGTTCTTGAGAAGCAAATTCCAGGAGCCCTACAGTAAATTCAAGAATGAGCGGAACCTTTTCACTGCAAGGATATCTGATTTCCAATAAGACACCCCTATGGCGCTATTAATGTGCAAGGACATTGAAATATGGTATGAGAAATCCCACCAAGTGGTGGAAACGATCTATTACATCATCATGGTTCAACAGGGTTGAGATGCCAAAGAGCATGACATTCGGGTACTAAGGGCAGTAGCATCGACCACGCAAGGAAGTCAGCCAAATACTGAGTGAAAATGGCCCAAGAAACTCATCAAGAGATGCAAGATAAATGGGTCGATTGTGAAAGTATTTGGACCAAGATCAATCGGGCGATGAGAGACATGAGTCTCCTAGAATTCAACACACTTGAGGACTTTGTCGACTTGCGTGACATAGTCAAGCTACATGCAGAACAAGACTCATTGTGGATTGTAGATATAGAAAAGGTGGCGTGCATGGCACCAGGTCAAGTACAACAGTTCATGGAGCACCCGATCAAGGCTTGGACAATGTTATAACAGTTAAGTGCTAAAGTAGTCAAGTATCAGGAATGGGCGGAGGAAATAAAGGAGATCCTTTCGGCCCTGATGGACCAACACAGATTCATGTATGCCAACACATCCAAAGAACTCTTCATCAAATGGTCGGAGTATGAGAATATTCAACCACTCAAGCGAAACCATTTGATGACTCTTAGAAGACTAAGAGATGGAAGTGCCATGTGGCGATCTTTTGTTTTAGTTAGATTTCACTTTTGATAGTTATTTTTAGTTAATATTTTTTTATAAATAAGAGGATCGACCTGTTAGAAAGGGTTGATGGATTTTTCAAAGACCCTCATTTTTGTAATTGTAAAGAACTATTTCAGAGCTACCTTAATTGAGAAGTCTTGTTTAGGACATGAGACAATTTAATGTTTTCATCAAAGGCGTGTGTGATTGGATCATGAGGAGGAATTACTTATGAATTTATCACATGAATGGATGTTATAATGAGTAAGAGTTTCTGAATTTGTTGATAAGTTATCTGATTCAATATTTGTATACATCTTGTCTCTAATGATGCGAAACAAATCGTTGTGTTAATATGTGATTAATAATTAGAGCTAAGGAAACTATTTTTCTTGCCATCATTTTATTGCATGCTTGTCCTCTTCTGATAAATTGTATCTCAGTCAATAATTGGAATACCAACAAGTTGATGTATTAGTACTAGGCTTTTCATAGGTAAGAATCATTGTCTGCATGCTTGAGCACGAGGGTTATCCCAAATCTTAGCCTTCTTCAGTAGTCAAGAATTTCCCCTTTGTTACCTAGCTGGTTTATACCAACATTTATCCTGTATTGGACCCACCTATAAGAGAAAATACAAAAAGAGAACATCCAAACTGAAGGAGGATTTTTCGCGAGAAGATATCCTGTAAATCACTACGTAAAGCCCATCGATTAATTAGGCGGATCACAAGATCTAGAGAACCATTCCACTATCAAACGCTGCAGAGTCTAATTGGGCCTTGGTGGTGGGTTTGGTTCCTACTATTGAGTTAAATGGATTTAGGACCCCTCAATAGTACACAACCAATATGAGTGGATCAAACCCAACAAGTATGAAGTACAAGTTAGTATCCGCCTCACTCTTCGTAAATCCCATACTACGCAAGTATCCATCAATCATATAATAACACAACATGGGTGCCTATTTGAGTTCATGCAATGATTTATTAAGCCTACTGATCAATTTGAATATCAATGGCCACCCACATTGTCCAACTAGCTCAAAATAGATTTCTAGCAATTTTGGTAATTTACTATTTTTAGCAGTTTTTAACTTCCAGGGCCTAAATGAAAGTTTTTCAAGATTGAGCTTCTCAATGATATTTGAAGGCTCTTATTGAGCCCCCAAAGTGAAGCGCCTCAGTGATACCTTTCCAACGAGCTATCATGCACCCCAAATGGAGATCGTATGCAAAAGTTACGACCCCAAGGAGTTGATGTACTAACTTACCCAAACGGGGCCCACGTGACTTTTGGCGCTTCATCTCCTAGGGTTAGGTTTTTTGGATGTCTAGGGTTTGTGAAATTCCGATTTATTGTAAAAAATGCCTTCATAGCCTTATTTTAATCATCTTCTTGCGAATGAGAAAAGTCGTCACATCTCTTCTCAGAGATAAGCTGTCACCATTCCAGCAAGTTTGTTTTCCACTACATTTTACAGTTTCAACTTATTTCCTTATTGAATAGAAAACCATTTTTATTGTATCTCTGTTATTCTATGTTAAGGATATTTTAATAATCTGTATTCATTTCATTCTGCTCATAAAATACAGATCAATGGTATCAGCGCGTTCTGCTCCTTGTCATCTTAATGCATGTCCCCAACGAGATCAGGGTACAAAGAATTGGGTCTCGAGCTTGTTTCTCTTGAGGAAAAAATCTCTTGCATGCCCAAATGACCTCTCATGGTAGGAGAAAAGAAAGATGATGAGACATGATATCCTTTCAAATGTTTTCTTGAGGAATCCCTCACGCAACAGAGGAATGAGATGATGGATAGTTTGGCACAAATCCTTCGGCAACTACCTACAGGCGACACATCTCCCTCTAGCGGAGGCACCGCCCCCTTTAAGGTACAAATAAACTTCGATATTCCTATATTTGAAGGTCATATAGACACAGATGTTGTAGACAAGTGGTTGAATCTACTAGAAGGGTATTTTTTTTCCATAACTTTTCGAATAGAGAAAACATTACTTTTGCAGTCCTCAAAGTCGTTCCCCATGTCAAATATTGGTGGGAAACTTTCTGTGAGCAAAAGGAAACAGAGGAACCCTCATTATTTATAGTCATGACCACCTGGGAATCCTTCAGGTATGTTATTAAGGAAAAATACTACCCTATCGGAAGTTATGACAACTTCTATACCAAATGGACCACATTGTGGCAAGAAAGAGACCAAGCAGTGCCACAGTATACAAATATCTTCCATACCTTGTGCACCAAGCTGGGTATCAAATATTCAGAGAGACATCTAGTGCTCAAGTACCACAGTGCTCTGCATCAATACATACTGACTGAAATGGAATTTTTGGACATCTCATCCTTGGGCATGACCTACCGATATGTCGTCAAAATTGAGTAGAAGCTCAAACAAAAGATGTAGAAATTTTGGCTTGGGAACCCCTCACAGCAAAAGACAAGAAATGGCAGCCCCAACCCACATAACAAAGGACAGGGTAAATATGGAAAGTATCAAGACAACCAGTCCAATCCACAAGCAAATAAGGACACTAGAAAGACAAAGAAAGATACCAGGAAGTGGTGTGACTTCCATAAGAGTCCTTGGCATAACACTGTTGATTGCCACTCAAAGAAATTGATGGTGGTTGAAGTGAAAGCGTTTGAATCAGATGCAGGTTCTGAATCTGATTTGGAACCAAAAAGGGAAAGATGGATCATTGACATGGAACCCAGTGCCACCGTTTCTAGCACCAAGCTCCAGCCTAGTGAACCAAACAAGCCAGAAGAAGGTGAACACCTCTTCCATTCACAGATGTGGGTGAGGGGCACCCTGCTACACTTCATCGTTGATAGCAGTAGCCAGAAGAATCTCATATCAACAGAGCTCATCAAGTGGTTGGACCTTCTAACAACATCGCACCCACAACCCTACACCATTGGATGGCTTTGCCAAGGAAGTGATCTCCATGTCAGCCAACAATGTCGATTGTCGTACGACATCAAGCCCTTCAAAGACGAGGTAATGTGTGATGTTGCTCCTCTCAAAGTTTGTAATATTCTTTTGGGCCAACCTTGTTTATGGAAATGTCATGTTGTATATGAGTCTAGGCCTCGTAGTGTTAATATTACTCTGAACACGAAATTGTACAGGATACTCGAGGTCATCCCTCCTAGTTGTATTTCATTGATCTCTGCCAAGCAATACAGGATGGTCATCTCTCGGACTAGGAAATTTGTCTTCTTCGTGATTCACTCTCAAAGTGAGAAAAATATCGCAGCCACATCTAGGACCTCCGCACCCGATATCTCCACACAACATAAACAAGTGGATAAGGTCGTGGAAGAATACTCAGATATCTTCTCTTCTCCTACCGGGGTACCTCTGCACTGTCAGGTCAAGCATCCCATCGATATGACCCTAGGCACACCGCTACCCAATGGGTCAGTCTACCACCATTGTCTGTTAGAAAATGAGCAGAACAAGAGGCAGATATGAGAACTTCTCCACAAGGGGCACATATTTCCCATATCATCACCTTTTGGGAGCCCAATCATGTTGGTGCAGAAGAAAGACGGGACCTGGCAACTCTTCATTGATTACC
>JASDQU010503192.1:35386-66787 GCA_032191745.1 Picea mariana
AACAGTGTCAATTGGTAGAGTGAAGGGGATACCAGTAGATCTAGATGGTGTGTGCACCATGTCATACTTTGAAGTGATTGACATAGTAGATAACACTCCCCCATATAAAACATCGTTGGGTTTGGATTGGGATTTTCACAATCAGTCTATTATTAACCTGAAGACTAGAAAAATTATATTTGAATCAGGAGAATACAAAGTCATTTCACCTTTGTATCCCTCAGAGGGTGGAAGGTATGTGGAACCTGTGACAAAAAATTTCATTACAGAAGATATAAAACAGTTGTATAGAAATATTGTGTGAGAGGAAGACTATATTAACCCCACTGCAGATGGAATGTTGAGATGGCGGAGCATTAGTTCATGTGCTTCAAATTTATATATAGGAATAGAGAATTGGCATCAACGTTTGCATGAGTTATCTACCAGAATATGCACAAGGATGACCTGCACACTAAGATGGGTTGGTACAGAGGTAAGAGAACCTCCTACTTTTTATCGTCAGAATGACTTAGAAGAATTTTTAATGAATTTTGAATTAGAAGTAGTGGAAAATCAAAGATTACCAGTATTATACATGGCCTTGAAAGCAACCCCTGCATGATGGTGGGGCACACATAAAGAGAAGATCGACAACTAGTATCAATGCAAGAGGTTACTATGCATCAGATTCAGTGTAGAGTAGGAGAACATATATATGGAGAAGTATGATGGAATTGGAAAACCCAGAGGACATGTAGAAAAACATATAATTCAATGGAGATTAGTACCACGAGAGGAGTGTCCACATCACTTTATTCATACATTGGAAGGAATTTCAAGGAATTGGTACATAGAAATAGAACAACGCAGGGAAATTGAAAATTGGGAGGAGATGCAGCATAATTTTGTGGTCACATTTTCCTTTGAAAGTGAGAGTACAGAGATAGATACAACACTGAAGGAGGTAAGAGACATAAATTTTGAAGAACCAGAAGTGGATATTGTTACAGCTTGTCAGAACCAAAAGAGATAGATAGATAGACAGTTGCTACTCTGTTATCATGTCGCAGAAGAAGAATTTTGAGCAGAATAAAACCTACACAACATTTGGATCATGAAATTGGAAGGGGAAAGAGAAGTAGAAGGTACATAGTTAGTATCAAAGTATTATGCTCCACCACTAAAGATCAAGAAGGTAAATATTGGAACAACAGAAAACCCAAAGATTACAAGTATTGGATGTCATACAGATGGCTTAGGTTGATGGACAGTTGGTATGGAATTTTGGTGGCCATTGATGTCAACCATTGGAGAGTGATATTGTTGATTTATTTCAACCCTTATTGATTGATGTCAACCCTTGGAGAAATCTCGGTAGCACAAAGGTTTGGGTAATGGAACCAAGTTTGTTTGATGTATAACAGTATGAGTTTTAATGTATTTGAAGGTAAGACTATTCTATATGGATAGTACAAGTCATGATATTTGCAGTGGTATGTGGAACGTCACATAAATCCTCACGTTTAGAGAGTTATGGCCATGTGAAGTTGGAGAACCCTCATGAGTCATCTAGAAGCCCTAAAAGGTCAAAGTAGTCAAAGTGGTTTAAGAGATTTTAGAAGGTAAATAATAAAGTGAAGTGATGAGTGTACTATAAGTCAAAGTGAATACAAAATAAATTATTCAAATAATAAAGTTAATGGAGAAATTAGAAGTGGGTTAACCCTAAGATAAGGAAAGTGGGTTAAGATGGTTAAAAGGTAACCCCTTGGGGAAGCTACATGAAAGTATAAATAAGAGGCAAGGCTCTCTCATTTTAATCACACTTGAGCATATTGAATATCTATAGCTGACTGAGGTAACAAAAGGATATCTAAGCCAAATTTCAGAGGGAAGGTGAAGTAAAGAAGGCCGAAATTCAAGGGAGGATAAATTCTTTTGATGATGCTTTCTAAGGTATGTTATTTACAGGACATCTCACCATTTTTGCGATAATGTTTTTTATAGAATGTCTCAGACCATGAAATTGGGAGGTCTTTGAGGAAAAATATCCAAGTAGTTGTGGTAAAAATTTCATCTTGTGGGTCATTGTATGTTTGGAGTTACACTCTATGGAAAATAGGGTTTGTGGCTAGTCCTGAAACTAGTCTAAAACAGGTGTTTCAGGTAAAACCATCATAAATTCTTCATAACAGATCCAAATTCAGTAAGACCAAATGTGTTGGTTCAAGTATAGTCTGTAGTATTCTTTGTACAATTTTCAGATCCATACAACAAATATTATGTGTGGGGATCGCTCTACAAGTTCGCTCTCTAGAATAAGCCAGAATTCAACAAGGTATGCCATTTTTGCTATAACTCCTTTTCTGAGAGGTTCCAAGTAGTGAAATCTCGAGGAATTGCATAAAACACACTAAATAACATTGCATACTATTTTCAGATCTTTAATCATTACAGGTACATAGTTATGATTATTCAAGTTAGGGTTGTTGACTAATCCAGAACTAGTCATGTGAGACTAAAGTAAAGTTTGATGAAAATGCTAGTCTCTTGTTGTTAAAGTTAAGGAAGGTTTGCAAGCATGTGATCACATACACCAGGTCTATTACAGAGTTAAAAATCAGATTTGGATGATGAAATTGATGAGGGCTTTTAGTTGAGGTACATGTTGGGTACATGGTTGAGACAAGTAGTTGATGTGTTGGCACATACATGAGGTGTATAGTTGATGATATTGGTACATCTTGATGAGTCATAGTTGATGAGTAGTTGATACATGATTGGTACATACTTGGTACATGGTTGGAGGCACTTGTTAGTAGTATTGGTGACACACGGTTTATGGATGATGTAGCATACTTGTATTGGTATATTATTNAACTACTCATCAACTATGAGTAGTTGATACATGATTGGTACATACTTGGTACATGGTTGGAGGCACTTGTTAGTAGTATTGGTGACACACGGTTTATGGATGATGTAGCATACTTGTATTGGTATATTATTAGAAGCACATCTTGGTGATGATTATGATTTGTTGTGTTATGCTTGGTTGATGCACATATTTGAGAGTTGTATTGGTGATTGATCTTTGTGAGTAGATCTGATTTGCTTGATAATATTTATGAGACAGGTTGTTGTGATAGGTTGTTTGGATAGGTTGTTGTGACATTTTATTTGTATAGGTTTGGTGCATGGTTGATGTACTTATTCATGGTACAGCTTGAGGTATAGTTCGGTGCATGGTTGATGCACTTGTTTATGGTACAAGTTGATTACAGGTTGTTTGGTACAGGTTGGTGCATGGTTTATGCACTTTTTTATGGTACAGGTTGATTATAGTTTGAGGTATAGGTTGATGCATGGTTTATGCATTGTTCAAGTTATTGATATAGTTTGTTTGGTGCAGGTTGATTGGTACAGTTTTAGAATAGTATATCTCACAGTGATAGTGTGAAAGTGGTTCCATCATTCTACTTCTACGTCAGGGTGGTTGGATGGGGCAAGGAAAGGTGGTTGTAGCCACCTTCCAGTTATATCCGAAGAACATAGGTGGTTGTAGCCAAAGAACATAGGTGTTTGTAGCCTCCTTCTATTTGTAACCAAAGAATTGGGCAGTTGGAGCTTCCCTCAGGGTGTAGCCTGAGAAACTAGGGGGTTGGAGCCTCCTTCCAGTTGCAGCTAGAAAGCAAAGGAAGTTGGTGCTTCCAATGAATGTAATTCTTAAAAACATATAAGAAAAAACATTATGTGGTTTTCTCCCGCTTTGGGTTTCCATGTAAAACACTGGTGTATTGTGTATGTGTGTGATTGCTCACTTGTTCATTCTTTATCTACTCTGCAATTATTGGATGATAATTCTACATTGATATAACACTTGCATTTTATGGTGAAAAAGAATTAAATTTCTCTATTATTGATTCACCCCCCCTCTCAATAATCCAACAATGGAGACTATTGGGATAATCAGACAGTAGAAAGAATAACAGAATTACTGCACGAGTACAATGACCTATTTCCAGCGATGTTCTTAGAGATGAAGGGAGTAGCAAGAGAACTTGGAGAGCTGAAGATCCCTTTGAAACCAGATGATAGACCAATATGACAGAGACCTTACATGTTGAATCCAATTTATAAGCAGAATGTGAAGGAATAAAATGATAAGATGTTAGAGGTTGGTGTCATAGAACCTATGGAAGAATCAAAATGGATTATCCCTATCGTAGTGAAATAAATGAAGCAAGGGGGGAGTCAGGATCTGTGTAGACTTGAGGAAACTAAATTATGTCTATCTGCATGATCTCTTCCCCACCCTATTCACAAATGAAGTATTGGATAACGCAAGAGGTCAAGAAGTCTATTCATTTACAGATGGGTTTTTGGGATATCATCAGATCAGGATAGCACCAAAAGATAGACATAAGACAAAATTTTCTACAAAATGGGGATCATATCAGTATATAGTGATGCCTTTTAGGTTGAAGAATGTACCTGCAATATTTTCAATGGTAGTAGTAGTTGCCTTTAATTATTTTATTCATAAGTTTTTGGAAGTTTATTTTAATGACCAGACAATGTTTAGTTTATTGAAGTATCGTGTTGAAGTGTTAATACTGATGTTAGGCTGGTGTAGACAGTGTAAGATTTCATTAAATATTAAGAAATTCATTTTCAATGCACCTTTTGGTATTCTGTTAGGGCATGTGGCCATGTGTAAATAGGGTATACTGGTTGATCCTGCCAAAATTGTTGTCATAGTTAATTTACCACCACCTAAGTCAGTGCGGCAGTTAAAAAGTACCTTTGGTCATATAGGGTATTACAGGAAGTTTATAAGAGGATATACATAGATTATTGAGTCAATGGAGAAATTATTGAAGAAGGACATTAAGTATCAGTGGAATGAGGAGTGCCAAAATATTTTGGATATCTTTAAGGAGAAAACGATGTAGTGCCAATTTTGGTATTCCCATATTGGTCAAAAGAATTTCATGTGCATGTGGATGCATCTACAATAGCACTTGGAGTAGTATTAACACAACTAGGAGAAGGTGATATAGATCATTGTATAGCATTTGCAAGTAGGAAGATGTCATATTCAGAGAAAAACTACAATACTACAGAAAGAGAAGGATTGGTTATGGTATATGCATTGCAGAAATTCAAACATTACTTGTTAGGACAACACTTTAAGATGTTTACATATCGTTATGCTCTTAGATATTTGGTCAATAAGCTAGTGTTGGGGGGTAGAATATTTAGATGGATACTGTTGTTTCAGGAGTTTGACTTTGAAGTCATGGTGAAGCCAGAAAGATTGAATGTGGGGCTAGATCATTTGTCAAGGATAACTAATGGAGAGGAACCGAGCAACTTGGAGGATGATTTCCCAAATGCACAATTGTTTTCAGTACAGGTTGTTGATGAATATTTTGCTAGCATTATTGAGCTTTTTAGTAAAGTATTTGCACCAAAGGATTTTAATACTGCATGGAAGAAGAATTTGGTAGTTAGAGTTGCTGACTATCAATTGATTACAGGTCACTTGTACAAACTTGGTGTAGACAAAATTTTGAGGAGATGTGTTATAGTGCAAGTTGTAGGTTGGGAAAATCCCAACCCAGCCACAAAGAAATTGCTACAAATTGGTAATCCTACACCCAATGTCACCTCGATGTAGGTCTCACACTTCAAGGGTGACTAGGTCACTCTAGGGAGGCGATGTCAGTGACCCTAGGGGGATTGATATCGATATGGATATGGATGGAATTGAAACCCTTATAGGTCAATTATAAGTGAGATGAAAGGTAGCAAAATATTCCTCGTAATTCAAGTAATTGTTTCCCCACAAGTATAGTACTTCTCTAAATGATTGTACCTGTCCGAGACACAAGAAAATACACTTTGCAATTCAAGAAATAGCATAAAAGAGGTGATGCCACTACACACCTGAAGTCTTCAAATAAAACCAACAATGGTACAATTCTACACTATGTTAATATATGCGTCGAATTCGAGCACAGTGAATCACCATTTCATTATCGCTCATTTATGTAGACCATTGAAAACTATGAGACAACCCACTAATAATGGGAGTCAAGGTATGTAGTACATTCTATAAAGTGTGAATAAATGAGCTTAAATAGAACACTTGTAGAATCTACCAATTAGGGTGCATTTATGTATTCCCACTGCCAATAGTGAAGGAACCTACCACTGATGATTGCAAGCCTCAAGGTACAAATACAAAATCTATATCCCTATCCTAGAGTAAGATGAGTTGAATTTGATTGGAAAATATCCATTGGAATGAGGAAATTAGGGAATCCCCCATCATTCATCATGAGCAACAACAAAAGGCCAAATATTTGGAAGAACTCAAACAAAATATTGAAAGGACCCACAACTGAGTATGTCTTTCACACGTACCAGATGGAATAGAACATGAAAACGACCCTATGAGTAATGGACAATATTGAAAATTGGTGATAGAGGTGAGGAAACCACCAATTGGGTCAAATGGAATCCAAGGTATTACACAAATCCCAATATTTGGATAATTTTCTTTCCATCGAACACAAGGGAAACCACTTAGTCAATGACCAATAATGAAGTGTCATCTACTAAGTGAAAGCGAACCTATCAATCATGTAAATAGGGATAGGATGTGACTCTAGGTCAAACTCTTAGAGAAATGTGTCCTAGTTGATAAGATATGGCTCACCAGCAACAAGTCAATGAGGATATTCCATACTAGCACGAGTATAGGACAAACATTATTATTGATTCTGAGAAGTACTTAACAATGAGAAGAGTGACATGTGAAGTCAAGAATTCTGAGTGGCTAACACATGATGAAACTTCCCTTGAAAAAAAGCATGACATGATAAAGTGAATTAGGAAGCATAAACTCAAATATGAATGATGGCATAATTCAACGACATAAGAGGCATTGACAAAATCTCTATATTGACTAGAAGAATAACCAGTCGGTGAAGTAAAAAATATGTGTAACTTGATCAGTTTCCTAAAGCCATACTAAACCCAACTATTGAGACATAGACTCAAAACTTTGTTCTTTGTTCAAGGGTGACTCAACTTCTAACAAAATACTGAAGAGAAGATTTTTTTCCATCAACTTGTTTTTGTCTTTTTCATATTAGGAATCCTGGAAAATAATAAAATAATTCTAAAATACAATGGAGGAAACAAGTGTTGAAGTCCCTTACTCCAGCACCTATGTACTTTTTTATCTAGTGATTTCCTTGTTGTAAATCAAATTAGCAACCCACAAAACATAATGCACTTGCTAGAATATTCAACTCCAATAAAGATAATGGAAGCAATAATAGAAACCAAAAATCTCATCCACAATACACAAAGATATTCTTCCCATCAAATAAGCGTATTATTATCACCAAAAAATTACTCACAAAAATACAAGTGATGGCCAAATAAATTACCAATGAAACACACCAAAAAGTGTACCTCTATCATTATCAAGATTCATTCATAAAATCACAAAACTATACAAATGATTCTTTAAATTTCTGCACAGTCTTCCAAAGGCCTTTCTACGTACATCTGCATGGGATAAAACTACCAAATTCACACAAATTGTGTGGATTGTAGAACTATCATCCAAGAAACTCACACAAATGTAGAAACAATGCATTTATGATTATGGTCGGGCCTCACCCACTTCCATCTTGGGTTTACCATGAGAAGTCTCCAAAATCCAGGTCGAAATCTAGCCTTGGGGCCATTTACGGACTAGGGAGGTACCTACATGAGGGCCCCTATTCACACTACAAACTAGTTTTGTAAAATATTGAATGATTCCTATAATTACAAGCTTGAGGTATGCACCAAAGTAAGAGATTATTTGTGTTGTTACATTATTGGAATTTATTCTTGAGAATCCATCATTCTCCTAGAACCTTTCTAGCATCCATAGCAAGAATCATTCTTCTCACCTATTAAGAATATTGGTGGCTAATTCTTCACCATTATAATATCATTGTAAGGAGAGAAGGAGATATATATTGGGGATCTTAAGAGGCCTCCTAAGGAGGAAGAGGGGAACTCATAAGTTCCCTATATTTCTCCAATGTGTTATCAATCAAAATCCTATCCATTGGTGACTATCTCTTGTTCCTATTTTTAGTTTTTCATTCCCAATTCATGCATGTTTTAGTGTTGTTAGTATTTCCTTTTATTTTTTATTTGATTTACTTGTTGTCCCACTAACCAACTAATAATTTATTGTGGTATCTTGTTGTCTTGAAAATTTATCTAAGTGGTTGGTTTTATGCTCACCCAAGTGGAAAAACCAACACAACAATTATCATTCAAATAACTTCAAAGCTTACAAGGGCTCCCATACTTGGGAAAAAGGCCCACATAGAAATAAAGAAAACTATAGACAGTATCTACAAACACTAGCATCTCTTTATCTTTTGTACGACCTCGGTATTTCATGTTTCTCAATATGTACATGCCTTTCCTTAAGAAAGACCACATATATGTGCTTGTCCCCACTGAAACCCGCGTACACACACTCAAATACTGTATGACAACTTCGTACGATGTGATATTGTTGTTGTGGATCCAATCTACTGAAACCCTCTTGTGACTTCCCATGTTCTATCTTCTCTTTGGCCTCATCTGTAGATGGAAGTCCTTTTCCACCTATCCAAGATCTCCTTGAATCACAATCCTTCGTGATCCAACTCTCTCCATATCAAAAGAGTATTAAGTCCTCCTTCTTTACCCTACACTTTATTTTATAATATTGATTTATGACCTAACTGTAATATCAAAAGTGGTTGACAATTGAGATTGCTTCTCACCTCACTTGAGATCAATGGATAAGATTCAATTCACTAATTCTAATTAAAGGATTTATTTAAATATAAATCAACTATTTAGTAAAAGAACTGTACTTGAATAATTCCTTTAATTAAATTATACTATCAAGGTAGAATAATCTGGACGACTTCCACACATATATACACTTAGAGCTATGTGGAAATACATGTCTAATGCTACACACATCAACACTCCCTCTTCGTGAGTAAGGTATTATGCACCACTCCAAGTTTTTATATTAATAACAAAAACTTCCCTTTAACCAAGGGTTTGGTTAGAATATCTGCAACCTACTCATCTACTAAAACATTATTAAACTTCACTACTCCCTTCTATATCCTATCTCAGATGAAGTGATGTATGATCTCTATATGCTTGGAAATATCTTGGAATATTGAATTCTCCAAGAGTTTGATACAACTCTGGTTATCAAAGCATATCATCGTAGGCTCCAACTCCTAATCAAATAAACTTGTAATCAATTTATGAATCCAAATGACCTCATAGCTAGTCATACCCACTGCCATATACTCTACCTCCATTGAACTAAGTGCTACAGAAGTTTGTTTCCTAATGAACCATGTAATCATTACTGATCCTAAGTTGAAGCAACACCCCAAAGTGCTCTTTCTATCTACTGCACTCAATTACCAATATGAGTCTGTATATCTCTATAACTCCACTCCATCACCTCCAACATACCTCAATCCATACTCCACTACACCTCTCAAGTACCTGAGCACATGCTTCACTACTATCCAATGCACCTTCCTTGTCTCCACCATAAACTGACTCAAGCTGTTCACAACAAAACATATATATGTCCTCGTATTGACCAAATACTTCAAGGACCCTATCAACCACATGTATATCCTAGGATATACCAACTATGAATCTGAAGTGACAACCTTCTTCATATTGGTATACATAGGTGTATCCATTGGTCTACAGTCCTCAATCCCGAATCTCCTCAAGATATCCACTAAATACTTCCCTTAACCAAGGAACATCTCTCTCGATACCTGCCATACCTAACCCTAAGAACTAATGCATAAGCCAATGTCCTTCATATCAAACTCAATAATCAAATCTAGTTTTCACATTGCAATAATATCCTCTACACTTGTGAGAAACAAATCATCCATGTACATGTTGAGCACTCAACACACCCTAAAAAGCCTTATCAAATTTTTGTCACTTTTTGGGTACCACTTGTTTCTTCACCGTCTGACTCGATATCATTTTGGAAAATGTTTTTTATTTGTTTATTTTCATGACTCTCATCACCTATTCAGGTTTTTTTGAACTTATGAAACCTCAGAACTAAAAGACCTTAACACCTGAATTAAGAATCGACAACCAAACACTGCACCTAACACACTCAGGTTCGGCATCAGAAATAATTCAATTAAGTAAAGGAACCACTCAGAAAACAACACTCGTTGAGCATTGACCTTCATCGGCATCGGCAGAAGGCAGTTTTGGTTTGCATAATTTTTTCACACAAAGGTTCAAGAGATAGTCGATCCCCTTTAGCATCGGTAAAATACGAGGAGGACAAACGTTAACGAAGAATGAAAAGAAATCGTCGATACCTGATGCCTGACGCACTTTATCAGGATCAAGAAAACCCCAGAAGGACCACAACAAACATTTTGACCACAATAAAGTTATCCCCGATCACCGATCCCCGACACGTTTTCGGCATCGAGACTTTTTCGAGGGAGCCGATTCGATATCACTTGGGTAGGTTTATCGTCGATCGCAAATCCTTGACACTTTTCGGCATCGGCAAGATAGGATTTGGTTTTATAATGAATAGCTTAACGAAAGTCCCGACTACGACGAATATCAGTAAATTAAGTCACTGGTCTCCAACGCCACATGTCTTTACGAGGTAAGAGGATCGTATGGCCTAGTTCTATTCCAAGTCATTCTCGGTTCCCTAGGTCCTAATCATACCTCTGAGTCAGCTTTTCCGCGTCAGCACTGTACAGTAATCTCAATGGATATCAATGAAAACATTCATAGAACAATCTCGATCCCTGATCCACCCACTGAAATAGCAACACGATGACACTTTTTCAACATTAGATACGATCGGATTCTGGACATTTAGGAGCTAATTAATATTCAAAACGATGATTTTAGGGGCTAAATTTCACAAATGGGCTAATTTTCCATCGTTTTTCCCCAAAAAAGATTCACCAATTTACATTTTTTCTAAAAACAATTCACCCAAATTCCATAGAATAATATTATTTACCACAAAAATAGCCAAAATTTTATAGAAACTATATAAAATCCTTAGAAATTTGAAAATTTTTACAAAAGTATCGCCAAACATTTTACATTTTTCATATTAAGGACTAGTAATATCATCCCAGGTTTCTACATTTCAATATAAATTTCCATCCTTAAAATTATCCCTGTACTCGATCCTGCATTAGTTTCTACCTCGTGCACCAATTAAAACAACATTTTTGAAATCACCGATAGACCACAT
Organism: Picea mariana; assembly: GCA_032191745.1. Taxonomy (NCBI): domain Eukaryota; kingdom Viridiplantae; phylum Streptophyta; class Pinopsida; order Pinales; family Pinaceae; genus Picea; species Picea mariana. The sequence continues at coordinate 46,749 of JASDQU010503192.1, forward strand.
CACCACCCACGCCTCCACTGTCAACCCACGATGAATTTAAATTCTAAATATTTGGCGGAAGATATATCAAAATTTCACTCATAACCCGAATTGAATGGTTGATGCGACATGGTAATATCTTCCCTGTTTAAAATATCTTCAACCGTAGTGAATAAATTCATTCTACGCGTAAGAGAATTCCAGAGCATCCGAAGGAGAAAAACGAGCAACTCGAAGACTGTACCAACCCTCATGATTATCAAAAACCAAGTTTAACAAGCTTCAGAGGTATGTGTTCATCTGGTTTTTTTTTACACAGTCTCTAAAACTCTGCTCAAGTTGCAGGAACAATGTCGTTGAGAAATCCAACCACCATATACTCACCGAGAGCACCAAAGCTAAAAGAACTAGAGACAGGTGAAGGTTCTTCTCCAAGGACCACGAGGCAATTGGAGTATGTCCCTAGGCCGGAGCCTGTCGTGAAGATAGCAACAAAGAAAGTTTTTATCCAACCTCTGGCCTTTGGCAATACATAGGCAAGCATAGGATCCAAGGTAGTTCTCCCACAGTGGGGGGATATCTTCAACAAGATCAGCTGAGAAGAATACCCAGAGTATATCCTGTCAGCACAAATTCTTGCAAGGGGGCATTTTCTCTCCAAGATTCGAGCCCGTGGCGTAAACGCGAAGAAATGGGGCTTAAAGAACCCATCAAATGCATTTTATTCATTTGCAGGCATGAGTGCCAAACCCAGCACACAGAGGTCGTCCATTTTGGACTTAAGTGTTAGCAGATGAGTGATCCGGGATTCAACGGCAAGGATTGATCGATAGAGCAGATTGACGATCGATGGGTAATCGTGGTTAGCAGATTTGCGCCAGGATTAGTGCAATGGATGGTGCTTATATATCATTAAAAAGATCTCAGTCATCCATCCCAGAGGAGTACGTGGCACATGATTGAGCTATATCGCCACTTCACCCTTCGTGACTTTGAAGAACGAGGACCAGCCGCGAGACGCGAAGTGCCGAAGGCGTCCAGGACCCGGGCCCACAGTCTTGCCGAGATGATCAGGACCGTCCATCAGAGAGGGACACGTGGTGTGCAATTAGGCTCCATCACCTACTCGCCTTTCGTAACTTCGAAACACCAGGAGCATCCTCCTCACAGCTGTGAGACGCGAAGCACCGAAAGCATTCAGGACTTGGGCCCATAGTATCGTCGAAAGTGATCTCAGTCGTCCATCCCGCACAGACATGTGGTGCGCGATTAAGCTATATCGCCTCTTCATGCATTGCGACTTTGAAGAGTAAGGACTAGTTCCTTCCCATCCACGAGACGCGAAGGGCCGAAGCGTCAGGTTTAGCTACGAAAGGGATTACCACGTTCTCCAGGGACCAGTTCAGCTCGACCTCGATCTCGGTCCTCGCTAAAATGAATGAAGGTGGATGGAGGTAGTTGAAACCTTAGCTCAATCATTAAATGTGAGGCATGGGGGCTCTGGCAGGTGGTCTGCCCAAGATCGTCCAGTGTGCAGATTGATTTGAAAATCCCATGCCGATCTGATGTTCTCGTCCGACCAAAGAATCTACACACGATAGGTTGAATTTTAATGTTTCAGCTACCTCCTCTGCAAAGGCCATGCAAAGTTAAGGTGACGTCTGACGAAATATTTCTGTCCAAATTTGACTGAAGGGACACCACGCCTTGGAGGTCAGAGCACGCCTCTGTTGGGTGAATTTTTCTGAGTATATGTACTCAGTTTTTGTATTTTTGAAGGTATCGATGGTTGAGCAAGGCTCCCGATTGTAAAAGATTTAACGAAGCACTGGTTATTCTGGTTATGTATTAAAATCTGAGACTCATTGCCTTATGAATGTCAGCTTCTTTCCATGTCTTTGTTTATACTGTATTAGAACAGCTCAGAATTGGAGGATCCAGTCGAGTTGTATCTATTATAGGATGATGTAGGTTGGATCATTGTAACAGTTGCATTGTCTCTAATCGTTCCTTGTGGTTTTCTCAATGTTGAATGACTTGGAATTAGAGGATCCAGTCAAGTCACCCCTTTAGTTCCTCAAAACTCTGAACCAAGAGGATCTTTCATTCAGATTTTTTCTTCTGCAAACTGCTGAAAGGCCTGTTGCCCAAGGTAGTTTTGCTCACTCCTCTCACCAAGTCTTCCACCTGCTCATCTTACAATCAACCCACTGACTGAAGTTATATCAAGACCTCCTTTGTTCTTTACATACCAGACCTAGTCCCTGAGTTAGAGTGATTCCTTCCTGGGTCTCTAACCATTTGATCATCCAGGAGTGACTTCTGACGCTAACATTTCTGGCACCGTTGCCAGGGACGAAGTTGAATATTTTCCTTGGGATTGAACGAAAATGATCAACTGATTCTGAAGGTGCATCAGATATCAAAACTATTGAGATTTCTATTGTGCACCTCGAGACTCCACTTACGCGACTCCGCTGGGGAATTCCATTGATGTGAACCCATAAACAACTCCATTGTTTCAGCCGTGGCTTCTAGAGGCAGACACACAAGGTCTAATCCGCAGTTGCCGTTAGCACCACCTGAAGTTGACCCAGAGAAGATTATCAGAAAGGGAAAGTACTCTGGAGACAGTGCTTCTACTGCTAAACCAAATATTTCTGATAGTTTCCATGATTTTATAGAAACTCCAACCTCTTCATTTCGTCCTGTTTTATTACCTTCCGTCGAAGTTTCCCGTAGTCTAAATTTTGGGAGTGTTCCTGCTGGGTTTTCTCCTCATGATCTCGAATTAGTGGGAGAAACTCTTGTCACCCCTTTCTCTCCCGAGGTGGTACCATGGTTCAGACCCAGCACCTTTGAATATTCTCCTACCCTGGGTTTTGTCACCCCTCCTCCTCTTGATATTACTGCTACTGAGGGAAGGGAGGTTTCTGTGCCTTTGAGCCCACTAGATTGTTCTCCGGATTTGCTATAGTCCCCCTCCCACTCTGTAGGCTCAGCTTCTGTCTTTTCGCTTCAAACCTCATCTCCTCCTAGTTCTCCCACATCTGTTGTTCCTATTGCTGGTGTTAATCCCCCTCTAACTAGAATGGAAACCATAGTAGTTGCCAGATATGCTCCCTTAATCCTACCCCATCCTATGAATCCTCTCCCTACTGGAGATTACCTGAAGTATATGCCCAAGTTCACTAGCGAAGGGGACATAACTGCAGAAGAGCACCTGGCTGCTTTCTACAATTATGCAGACAACCTGAACGTTGAAAATGAAGATGTCTAGATGAGAGTCTTCGTCCAAATCCCAGATGGTGGGTGAGGAAATGGTTTAGGGGATTGGCCCCCAGATCTATTGCTGGAATTGAAGCTCTAGATGGTCCTTTCCTGAGGCAGTGGGGAGATAATAAGGATTTCATGTATTACATGACAGAGTTTGGGTCTTTGAAGAATATGGAAGGAGAGTCTGTCTTTGACTTCTCCGAAAGATTCAATAAGATGTATAATAAGATTCCTGCTAAGATAAAGCCCTCAGAATCCTCTACCAAAATTTCTTATGCTAGTGCATTCGACCCTGACTTTTGTCTTCTATTGAGAGAAAGAAGAGATACCTCCCTAGCTTAGATGCAAGTTGCAGCCATAGAGGTGGAATCTAATGTATTAGCAGCTGATAGGCTGAGAAACAATATTGATGTAGATAGGAGAAAGGGAAGATCTGAAGCCTCAACTTTTGGCCCCTCGGTGCCTCATCCTCAAGTGGATGAACGGACCAAGATGGTGAAGTCTCTGTCTATAGAGCTAGAGAGAATGAAGGTGGAGGGGAGGCAAGCATACAAAGGTCCTCATAATGCTGAAAAAAAAGGAGGATTCAGGAGGCCAAACAATATTTCTCCCCCGACTATGCAAAGAGACCAGAGGGGAAGAGATAGATAAGACCATAAAATTCAGGCCCCTTTTCAAAATAATTTTGTGGTCAATGAGGAAGAAGGGGAAACAAATGGGCTTGATCCTGAAATCCACTACTTTGGAGACTCTCCTCCGTTTCCTCATCTCACTCAATCAGCATACGAGGAATCTCTCGTGGACAGTCAACTAAAAGAACTTAGCAAGGGAGACAAGGCTAGTAGCAGCCAAGGTAGGTATAACCTGAGGTCCAAGAAAAAGATAGCAGCACCTGATGTTCCTGAACAGTTCCCTAGAACAGAGAAATATGCTAGTGAAGTAGCAGACAGCAACAAAGGTAGGAAGGCCCAACCCCTCCCTCCAATGGTCTAGAGTCATGCTCCTGAAGTGAGGGAAATCCCAAAGCTTAATTCTTCTTTCAAATTTGAGCATGAAATTCAAAAAATCAGAATCCATGTGCCCCTCACCTAATTTATTAAACAGGAAGAGTTCAAAAAATGCTTCTCTAAGCTATTACAGTCTGAAGCCTCATTCCTTCCCACAGACTCCATCAATTTGCAAGATGAAAAGCCTATCGTTATTCTAGGTCCTATGGTAGAAGACAGGAATGATCCATCCCCTCTCTTATACACATCCTTGAATATACATGACAAGGTACTGCACAACTGTTTGATGGATTCAGGGGCTTCCCACAACCTCATGCCCAAAACTGTCATGGAAGAATTAGGACTAGAAGTCACCAGAGCCTATCATGACCTCTATTCCTTTGACTCTAGGAAATTCCAATCTCTAGGAGTCATTAAAGACCTGGTCATGACCTTGTTTCAATTGCCCATGAAAAGTATGGTCATGGATGTTGTAGTGGCTGATGTCCCCCCCCAAGTTCGGTATGTTGTTATCAATATCTTGGATAAAAATATTGGGGGGAACTTTGCAGAGGGACCTAACCTATGCTACTATTCCTGTGTTCAGAGGAGAACATAGGAGACTATACAGAGAAGCCCAACTGGCCTATATAATCAATGATGAAGCCAATCCTACCAACCACCCCATTTTTTCTCTGGACACTGATTTAGGTTTCAATTTACTACAACTCACTAATGCTTCCGAGCCTCTTCTAAAACTCAGAAAGCAGCCCACCACTTCTCATGAATTTCCTCCCTCCATCACCCCCGTCTGGAAAATGTTTTTCGATGGAGCCTTTTCCAGGGAAGGCACTGGTGCTGGGGTATTTTTTGTGTCACCTACTTAGGAAACCATATCTCTATCATACAAGCTAGAATTTGAAGCTACCAACAATGTGGCAGAATATGAAGCTCTTGTTCTAGGATTAAGAGCTGCAAAGGAAATGAGAATTCAGGAGGTAGCAGTGTTCAAAGATGAAGAATTGGTAGTCCAGTAGATCAGAAATGCTTATCATGCTAAGAATCCTCGACTCAGGAGTTACAGAAATGAGATATGGGACCTAATTGACAGTTTCTTCTTAGCATTTAACATTTCTTTCGTCCCAAGAGAGAAGAACATAGTGGCAGATTCCTTGGCTACATCAGCAAGCAATTTCAAAGTGCCCTTTCCACCTAAATTCATATACGATGTGGAAGTAAAATGCAGGCCCTCCGTACCTGACAATGTCAAACATTGGAAGGTGTTCAAGGATGATCTTGAGATCAAAATATTCTTGGAGATTGTTGAAGAATTTTTAGATATGAATATTGACCAAGACTCTGTCTCTGAAGAAAAGCTTGATGGGGGTAATTTTCTGAATAAGATTGCAGAGCGTAACATTGTGCAGCTGCCCAAAAATCATATTCCAAGGGGAATGGTTCCTTTGGAAAGGATTTTTGATAGAAATGATGTGGCATTAAAATGGGAAATCTCAGAGGATGACGCCGATACAACTCAGTGCAACATTTGCACTGAGAATGAACCCAAGTTTGTCAAATTGTCCAGAAGTTTGACAAAGGAGCAGAGGGCCGAATACGTTGAACTATTGAGGGAGTTTGCTGATGTTTTTGCCTAGACCTATGAAGATCTCAAAACATATGACACTTATGTCATTGAGCATAAAATCCCGTTGAAAAAGAAGGCAAAGTCGTTTAACAAGAAGCTAAGACAGATCAATCCTATGTTGCTGCCTATCATGGAGAGGGAAGTGAGGAAGTTGCTACAGACCCGGATCATCGTGCCACTGAGATACTCAGAGTGGGTGGCCAAATTGGTCTCAGTAAGGAAGAAGAATGGAGAAATCAGACTCTATGTAGATTTTAGAAACCTGAACAGGAGCTCACGAAAGGACAATTACCCCTTACCAAAAATGGAACATATATTGAAGCATCCATGATTTCCATGATCGATGGCTTCTCTGGCTACAATCAAATCTCTGTTCTGCCTGAGGACAGGGAAAAGATGGCATTTACCACTCCATGGGGCACCTTCATGTATGCTAAAATGCCTTTTGGATTGATGAATGCAGGGGAAACGTTTCAACGTGCCATGGACATAGCTTTCATTGGGGAAAAGGATAAGTTTGTGGTCATCTATTTGGATGACATAACCATCTTTTCAAAATCTGATAAAGAACACAGTTGTCACCTTATGAAGGTTTTCCTGAATTGCAGGAGTTTTGGCATTTCATTGAATCCCAAGAAATCTTTGCTCGCCGTGAAGGAGGGAAAATTACTGGGCCACACAGTATCAGCAGAAGGAGTCAAGATCGATCCTAGCAGAGTTGAGGCAATACAGGCCTTATCAATCACAAGATCTAGGAAAGAGGTCCAATCTTTCATTGGTAAGATTAATTTTCTAAGGAGATTTGTTTCTAACTTTACTGAAGGGGTAAGACTTATAACAACCATGTTGAGGAAAGGAAATGAAGTGAGGTGGACTTCTGAGTCATGAAGTTCCTTTGAGCAGATAAATAAGGCCTTGACTGAAGCTCCTGTGCTTATCAGTCCCAATTACTCAAAGGATTTCCTTATTTTCTCCTTTGCCTCACCTGACACAGTAGCTGCTATTTTATTACAGTCAAACGAGGCCGGGCTAGAGCAGACTATTACCTATTTTAGCAGATCTCTGAGGAATGCCGAAGTTAGGTAGAAAATTATGGAGAAGCATGCCTATGCCCTGGTAAAGGCTCTTAAAGCCTTTAGAACCTATGTCATGCAGTGAAAAATCATTGCCTATGTCCCCTTGACCTCTGTTAAAGACATTCTTATTCAGCCTGACATAGACGGAAGGAGGAGTAAGTGGATAGCCAAGATCCTTGAGTTTGACTAGAAATAAGGACTACCAAGTTAATCAAAGGTCAAGGTTTAGCTAAGCTGTTGGCTGAAGCAAATTGCAAAGCTTTGGGGGAAGGTTTGATCAATGAATGCCCAGAAAATTAGTAGGATCAGTTGTCTGATATAGACCCTCAAGCAGAACCCCTGTTGACTTGATGTCCCTAGTATAAGGACGTCATATATTTTCTGCAAAATTTGTGGCCTCCAGATGGCTTGCAAAGAAACAAGGCAAGAGCTCTGAAGCTCAAAGCAATCAAGTACTACCTTGTCGATCAAGTTTTATATTGGAAATATCCCTTGGGGGTGCTTTTGAAATGTATGAATCCACAAGAGGCTGATAGGATCATGATTGAATTTCACGATAGCCAATGTGGAGGGAATCATTTCTAGAAAGCCACAGCCTACAAAATCCTCAGGGCTAGATACTACTGGCCAACCGTATTCACTGATATCTACAGAAAGGTTAGATCCTGTATCAAATTTCAAAGATTTGCAGAAAAACAACAGCTCAAGTCTGTGCCTTTAAAGCCTGTGGTGGTTTCAGGACCTTTTCGGCAATGGGGCCTAGATTTTATTGGAGAAATCCACCATGTTTCCAGTGGGCATCGCAGATGGATCCTGACTGCTACAGATTTATTTACTAAGTGAATTGAAGCTATCCCCTCCAAGAGTGCTTCCCACAAGGTAATCATTGGATTCCTGGAAGACCTCATCACAAGATTCGGCTGCCCAAGAAAGATTGTTACTGATAACGCATCCTCTTTCAGGGATGAGTCGTTAGCCAAGTCATGTGAGTAATTCGGGATCAAACTCATTCACTTCACTTCATACTATCCCCAGAGAAATGGTCTAGCAGAGTCCTCCAACAAAATCCTGATAAGGATCATCAAAAAACTATTGGAGGACAACAAAAGGGCCTAGCATTCAAAGTTGAAATTTTCTCTATGGACCGATCAAGTGACCATGGAGAGATCTATAGGCATCTCCCCGTTCCAATTAGTCTATGAAGCAGAGGCTGTTTTTCCTTCTCAGTTAGCCATTCCTGTAGAAAAATTCCTTCAGGATCATCAAGAAGAGCCTAATGATATGATCGTGAGAATTCATCAACTGGTGGAGGTCTAGCAAACCAGAGAGTAGGTAATGAGCATAATTCAGGACCATCAATAGAAGATCAAGCAGGTTTTTGATAAGAAGGCCAAGAAAGAGGATTTCTAGATCGGAGACCTAGTACTGAAGTGGGATGCACCCAGACAGGATAAGGGCAAACACAGCAAGTTTGATGCCCTATGGATCGAGCCCTTCAAAATCTCTGAGGTTTTCTCAAATAACACATATAGGGTGTGGGAATTGGAGGGTGAAGAGGTTTTCAATAGCCCAATAAATGGGCATTTTCTGAAGAAATTTTTTGTTTGAGCCTTAGACGGCTCCTTTGTTTTTAAATATTGTCCTTTTGGCTCTTTGTTTATTTTTATTTTTATTTTTCAGCTTAGTAAATGACTCCATAACCCAATAGCAAGGCATTGATGCTTAAAAATGAGTTCTTAGAGCATCGCAGGGATGACTCTATCCCCCATGGAGCCTAATGTTACAACAATTTCTTGCAAGGGGGGAGTTTTCTCTCCAAGATTCGAGCCCATGGTGTAAACGCGAAGAAATGGGGCTTAAAGAACCCATCAAATGCATTTTATTCATTTGCAGGCATGAGCACCAAGCGTAACACACAGAGGTCATCCATTTCGGACTTAAGTGTTAGCAAATGAGCGATCTGGGATTCAATGGCGAGGATCGATCAATAGAGAAAATCGACGATCAACGGGTAATCGCGGTTAGAAGACTTGCGCCATGATTAGCACAACGGATGGTGCTTCTATATCACTAAAAAGATCTCAGTCATCCATCTCGGAGGAGTACGTGGCACATGATCGAGCTATATCACCACTTCACCCTTCGTGACTTTGAAGAACGAGGACCAGCCTCCTCCGAGCTGCGAAACGCGAAGTGCCAAAGGCATCCAGGACCTGGGCCCACAGTCTTTCTGAGATGATCAGGACCGTCCATCAGAGAGGGACACGTGGTGCGCGATTAGGCTCCATCACCTCCTTGCCTTTCGTAACTTCGAAACACCAAGAGCAGCCTCCTCACAGCTATGAGACGCGAAGCGCCGAAAGCATTCAGGACTCAAGCCCACAGTATCGTCGAAAGTGATCTCAGCTGTCCATCCCGCATGGACACGTGGTGCACGATTAAGATATATCACCTCTTCGCACATCGTGACTTTGAAGAGTAAGTACTAGTTCCTTCCCATCCACGAGATGCGAAGGGCCGAAGCATCAGGTTTAGCTGCAAAAGGGATTACCGCGTTCTCCAGGGACCAGTTCAGCTTGACCTCGAGCTCGGTCCACACTAAAATGAATGAAGGTCGATGGAGGTAGTTGAAACCTCATCTCACTCATTAAATGTGAGGCATGGGGGTTCTAGCAGGTGGTCTGCCCAAGATCGTCTGGTGTGCAGATTGATCTGAAAAGCTCATGCTGATCTGATGTTCTCGTCCGACCAAAGAACCTGCACACGATAGGTTGAACTTTAATGTTTCAGCTACCTCCCCTACAAAGGCCATGCAAATTTAAGGTTATTCTGGTAAAAGCTTTAATGAAGAATTGGTTAGTCTGGTTATGTATTAACATCTGAGACTTCTTGCCTTATGAATGTCAGGTTCTTTCCATGTCTTTGTTTATACTGTATTAGAACAACTTGGAATTGGAGGATCCAGTCGAGTTGTATCTATTATAGGATGATGTAGGTTGGATCACTGTAACAGTTGCATTGTCTCTAATAAGTCCTTGTGGTTTTCTCAACTCTGAATGAATTGGAATTGGAGGATCCAGTCAAGTAACCCCTTCAGTTCCTTGAAACTCTGAACTAAGAGGATCTTGCATTCAGAGTTTTTCTTCTGCAAACTACTGAAAGGCCTGTTTCCCAAGGTAGTTTTTCTCACTCCTCTCACCAAGTCTTCCACCTGCTCATCTTACAATCAACCCACTGATTGAAGTTAGATCAAGACCTCCTTTTTTATTTGCATACCAGACCTGGTCCCTGAGTTAGAGTGATTCTGTCCTGGGTATCTAACCATTTGATCATCCATTAAACTTATCATGACATAAAACTGATGGGCGTTGGGCTCTACTCCTGTCACAATCTAGGAGTGACTTTTGACGCTAACATATCCCAACACAACAACCTAGACGTAAAGGCGCTCGATGACCAGGTGTTCCCCAGCATCCGACAATCGTCGATCATATTTACACATGGTGGTGAGAAGAACCCCCGTTTTCCCTTACATAGAGGTCCTCAAGTGGATCATTGACCATACAAATGAGCATAAATGTTTGATTAATGATGAGAATGGTGGGTGTGTCGAATTTTTCCTCTCGACAGAGGTCCAAAAATACTACAAGCTCAGGGACCCGGAGGAGTGGCTCAACATGGACTTCATGGTGAATTTCTATGAACTCCATGACACCAGTTAGTTGATGGCCTCATGGTGGAGGGAAGACAAGAAATTCACCAATCGAAGAAATGGATGGTACGTGACAATCAACCTAAGGGATCCATACATCTGTTTGATGGCTCTAATCTGTCAACTATACAGAGAGAAATATTTCTCCAAGTTTTCATAAGCATGGATTCCTTTGGAATATAGAGTTGCAATCATTGGGTGCGGCTTCAACTGGGGAGCAATAATCTCCAAACATCTAAGCACCTGTGTGTATATGGATCAGACATCGAAGGAAGGAGAAGAACCAACTTTTTACATGGCCTCATACCTTCTCGATTTCATGTGCGCTAGAAATGTCTTTGTCGGCATGAATCTGAGCTAGCATGTTGCAGAGATCTTGGTCCATGTCTACTTCAGCATGCTATGGGAAAAAATGTATAATAAATATTACTCCCTCATTTGCGATGAATTCATTGCCCGGATTTATTTTATTCTTTTTAAGAAGGAATGCCCCAGGCTATCGGCGATGGCCAATAAAATGATATCCAAGGTAGGCAATTGGTACTTGGATGAGCATGCCACCTACATCAGGGTGTTCAGAGCCACTGGAGCACCACATCTCCTACCATCTCATGTCCCAGACCAGCTCGTTGTAGGATAAATTTGTTATCAGACCATCTTGCAGTGCTATAACACCACATTGGTCAAAGACAAGAAGCGGGCCTTCATACCCTATGGTTTCCATGTGGGGTTCTATCTGGTAAAGGAAACTTCTCAAGCCAAACAAGAAGTGTTGGGCCAACTTTAATTTAGGTTCCCTATAGGTCGATTTGGAAAGCATGATCCTAAAGGCCTGGTCCTCCAACATGTGTTTCAAGTGTCATCATGTTGGCCATATGCTCACAATAAGTTTGAGGATGAAGTCTTCATAAAGAATGCCCAGGACTAGGACGAAGTGGTGCAAGGGATGGATAACCCAAACATGACCAGGTTCAAGACCATGAGCATGGATGAATAGGTGGAAACAATAGAAAAGTCGACTCAAGAGGCCCTCGGAGCCAGGGAGGAAATCAGAGTGACAGAGGCAACAAAGGTGCATGGAAGGGGATTGTTCTTGAAACCAGAGGCACAGACAAGGGATCTGCGCTTAATGGCAGAGGCACGGAGAGTAATTTATTAGCTACAGAATGACCCAAAATTTGTAGATATGACAAGGGTTCCTGCCGACAACCCAATTGAAAGTTGGGAGGGACCAAGTGACTTAAGGCTGATACAAATTGAACAAACCACAAGGTCAGATAACCCTAAAGTTTCAACGCCATAGATCGGATCACCAAGGGACATTTCATTTCAGCCTGAGATAGTGAGGACATTAGAGAGAGAAAGTGCACCAAACCCCTTACATGACTTAATAACTATCTATGATGATGAGGAGATTTCAGAGGTTTCCCTGGTGACTCCGGTACAGATTACAGAGGAAAAGGAACACGAGAAAGTGTCTTCCCAGCTCTCGATGCTCCAATTTCAATCCCTCCATAGAGAAAACAAGAGATCAAAAGTTTCTTAGACACTGAGCTACTCGATACACCGGTGACCCAAGTGGACAGCCTGAAGGATGAGCTAGAATCGAGCGAACAAGAGGGAGGAATTCCACAACAGGAAATTGGCATCTCGATAGCCGATTATGAAGTAAGTACGAAGCCTGCCCCTGATTCATCAATTTTGGCCAGTACTTTACCTCCCGATGAGCAACAACCAGACACCAAAATTTCGGGACATACAGAATAGGTTCAAGAACCCAATCTTGAATAGATATACACTGTTGGGAGCTTCGGAAACACACTTACTTGGGGAGAGAAACAAATCCTTGAACCTGTGGATGAGGTAGTTGATATACAATCCATCGCCTATGATCGAAAGAGGAAATACATCATGAAGAGAACCATCAATAAGAGGAGGCTTACTCTGGACAACTCCATCCTCATCACCACAGAGGATAAATTGATTAGCATGGAGCATACCAAGACGTCTGAGCTTATCAACACAGGGATGGAAATCACAGATGCCAACCTAGATAGAGAGAGGAAAGATAAAGAGGAGTTGGTCATTATGCTGAAGGAGTTGGAGCATCTGCGCCATTTGGTGAAATATTATCAGGACTCCACGTAGGCCACGGTGTTCTTGAGAAGCGAATTCCAAGAGCCCTACAGTAAATTCACGAATGAGCGGAACCTTTTCAGTGGAGGGATATCTGATTTCCAATAAGACACCCCTATGGCGCTGCTAATGTGCAAGGACATGGAAATATGGTATGAGAAATCCCACCAAGCGGTGGAAATGATCTATTACATCAGTGTGGTTCAAAAGGGTCGAGATGCCAAAGAGCACGACATTCGGGTACTAAGGGACAGCAGCATCGACCACAGAAGGAATCCAGCCGAATACTGGGTGAAAATGGCCCAATAAAATCATCAAGAGATGCAATATAAATGGGTCGATTGTGAAAGTATTTGGACCAACATCAATCGGGCAATGAGAGACATCAGTCTCCCATAATTCAGCACACCCGAGGACTTTGTCGACTTGTGTGACATAGTCAAACTACATACAGAGAAAGACTCATTGCGGATTGTGGATATAGAAAAGGTGGTGTACATGGCACCAAGTCAAGTACAACAGTTCATGGAGCACCTGATCAAGGCTTGGACAGTGTTATAGCAGTTAAGTGCTAAAGTAGTCAAGTATCGAGCACATGCGGTGGAAATAAAGGAGATCCTTTCGGCCCTGATGGACCAACACAGATTCATGTATGCCAACACATGCAAGGAACTCTTCATCAAATGGTCGGAGTATGAGAAGATTCAACCACTCAAGCGAAACCATTTGATGACTCTTAGAAGACTAAGAGATGGAAGTGCCATGTGGCGATCTTTTGTCTTAGTTAGATTTCACTTTTGATAGTTATTTTTAGTTAATAATTTTTTATAAATAAGAGGATCGACCTGTTAGAAAGGGTCGATGGATTTTGCAAAGACCCTCATTTTTGTAATTGTAAAGAACTATTTCAGAGCTACCTTAATTGAGAAGTCTTGTTTAGGACATGAGATAATTTAATGTTTTCATCAAAGGCGTGTGTGATTGGATCATGAGAAGGAATTACTTATGACTTTATCGCATGAATGATGTTATAATGATTAAGAGTTTTTGAATTTGTTGATAAGTTATCTGAATCAATATTTGTATACTTCTTGTCTCTAATGATGCGAAACAAATCGTTGTGTTAATATGTGATTAATAATTAGAGCTAAGGAAACTATTTTTCTTGCCATCATTTTATTGCATGCTTGTCCTCTTCTGATAAATTGTATCTTAGTCAATAATTGGAATACCATCAAGTTGATGTACTAGTACTAGGCTTGTCATAGGTAAGAATCATTGTCTGCATGCTTGAGCACGAGGGTTATCCCAAATCTCAGCCTTCTTCAGTAGTCAAGCATTTCCCCTTTGTTACCTAGCTAGTTTATACCAACATTTATCCTGTATCGGACCCACCTATAAGAGAAAATACAAAAAGAGAACATTCAAACTGAAGGAGGATTTTTCACGAGAAGATATCTTGTAAATCACTACGTAAAGACCATCGATTAATTGGTCAAATGGCAAGATCTAGAGAACCATTCCACTATCAAACGCTGCAGAGTCTAATTGGGCCTCGGTGGTGGGTTTGGTTCCTAATATTGATTTAAATGGATTTAGGACCCCTCAACAGTAAACAACCAATATGAGTGGATCAAACCCAAGTAGTATGAAGTACAAGTTAGTATCTTCCTCACTCTTCGTAAATCCCATACTACGCAAGTATCCATCAATCATATAATACCACACCATGGGTGCCTGTTTGAGTTCATGCAATTCTTTATTAATCCTACTAATCAATGTGAATATCAATGGCCACCCACATTGTCCAACTAGCTCAAAACAGATTTCTGGCAATTTTGGTAATTTACTATTTTTAGTAGTTTTTAACTTCCAGGGCCATTTTGAGGGCCTAAATGAATTTTTTTTGAGATCGAGCTTCTCAATGATCTTTGAAGGCTCTGATTGAGCCCCCAAAATGAACCTCCTCGATGATACCTTTCCAACGAGCTATCATGCACCCCAAATGGAGATCGTATGCAAAAGTTACGACCCCGAGGAGTTGATGTACTAACTTACCCAAACGGGGACCACGTGACTTTTGGTGCTTCATCTCCTAGGGTTAGGTTTATTGGATGTCTAGGGTTTGTGAAATTATGATTTATTGTAAAAAATGCCTTCATAGCCTTATTTTAATCATCTTCTTGCGAATGAGAACAGTCGTCACATCTCTTCCCAGAGAAAAGCCGCCACCATTCTAGCAAGCTTGTTTTCCACTACATTTTTCAGTTTCAGCTTATTTCCTTATTGAATAGAAAACCATTTTTATTGTATCTCTGTTATTCTATGTTAAGGATCTTTTAATAATCTGTATTCATTTCATTCTGCTCAAAAAATCCAGATCAATGGTATCAGAGCGTTCTTCTCCTTGTCATCTTAATGCATGTCCCCAACGAGGTTGGGGTAAAAAGAATTGGGTCTCGAGCTTGTTTCTCTTGAGGAAAAAATTCTCTCGCATGCCCAAACGACCTCTCATGGAAGGAGAAAAGAAATATGACGAGACATTATATCCTTTCAAATGTTTTCTTGAGGAATCCCTCACGCAACAGAGGAATGAGATGATGGATAGTTTGGCACAAATCCTTCGACAGCAACCAACAGGCGAAACACCTCCCTCTAGCGGAGGCACCGCCCCCTTTAAGGTACAAATAAACTTCGATATTCCTATATTTGAAGGTCATATAGACACAGATGTTGTAGACAAGTGGTTGAATCTACTAGAAGGGTATTTTTTTCCATAACTTTTCGAATAGAGAAAAGATTACTTTTGTTCTCCTCAAAGTCGTTCCCCATGTCAAATATTGGTGGGAAACTTTCTATGAGCAAAAGGAAATAGAGGAAACCTCATTATTTATAGTCACAGCCACCTAGGAATCCTTCAGGGATGTTATTAAGGAACAATACTACCCTATCGGAAGTTATGACGAATTCTATACCAAATGGACCACATTGTGGCAAGAAAGAGACCAAATAGTGCCACAGTTCACAAATATCTTCCATACCTTGCGCACCAAGCTGGGTATCAAATATTTAGAGAGACATATGGTGCTCTAGTACCACAATGATTTGCATCGATACATACAGACTGAAATGGAATTTCTAGACATCTCATCCTTGGGCGTGACCTATCGATATGTCGTCAAAATCGAGTAGAAGCTCAAACAAAAGACGTAGAAATTTGGGCTTGGGAACCCCTCACAACAAAAGATAGGAAATGGCATCCCCAACCCACATAACAAAGGACAGGGTAAATATGGAAAGTATCAAGACAACCAGTCCAATCCACAAGCAAATAAGGACACCAGAAAGACAAAGAAAGATACCAGGAAGTGGTGTGACTTCCATAAGAGCCCTTGGCATAACACTGTTGATTGCCACTCAAAGCAATTGTTGGCGGTCGAAGTAAAAGCGTCTGAATTAGATGCAGGTTCTGACTCTGATTTGGAACCAAAAAGGGGAAGATGGATCATTGACATGGAACCCAGTGCCACCATTTCTAGCACCAAGCTCCAGCCTGGTGAACCAGACGAGCCAGAAGAAGTTGAGCACCTCTTCCATTCACAAATGTGGGTGAAAGGCACCCCATTGCACTTCATCATTGATAGCAGTAGCCAGAAGAATCTCATCTCAGTAGAGGTCATCAAGTGGTTGGCCCTTCTGACAACATCGCACCCACAAACCTACACCATTGGATGGCTTTGCCAAGGAATTGATCTCCATGTTATCCAACAATGTCGATTGTCATACGACATCAAGCCCTTCAAAGATGAGGTATTGTGTGATGTTGCTCCTCTCAAAGTTTGTAATTTTCTTTTGGGCCAACCTTGTTTATGGAAACGTCATGTTGTATATGAGTCTAGGCCTCGTAGTGTTAATATTACTCTGAACAGGAAATTGTACAGGATACCTGAGGCTGTCCCTCCTAGTTCTATTTCATTGATCTCTACCAAGCAATGCAGGAAGTTCATCTCTCAGACCAGGAAATTTGTCTTCTTCATGATTCACTCTCAAAGTGAGAAAAATATCGCAACCACATCCAGGACCTCTACACCCGGTCTCTCCACACAACATAAACAAGTGGATAAGGTCATGGAAGAATACTCAGATATCTTCTCTTCTCCTACCAGGGTACCTCTGTACTGTCAAGTCAAGCATCCCATCGATCTAACCCCAGGCACACCGCTACCCACTGGGTCAGTCTACCATCGCTCTCTGTTAGAAAATGAGCAGATCAAGAGGCAGATCTAAGAACTTCTCCACAAGGGGCACATATTTCCCATCTCATCACCTTTTGGGAGCCCAATCGTGTTGGTGCAGAAGAAAGATGGGACCTGGTGACTCTTCATTGATTACGAGGCCCTAAATAAAATCACAATCCTAAACCAGTACCCGATTCCCTGAATCGAAAACCTCCTTGATTATCTCACGAGGGAGAAATACTTTAGTAAGATTGATCTCAAGTCTAGATACCACCATGTCCCAATAGAAAAGACAGATGTGTAGAAGACCGCCTTCAAGTCAAAAGAAGGTATTTTTGAATGGATGGTCATGCCCTTTGGTTTGACAAATGCTCCAGCAAATTTTATGAGGATGATGGATGATATCATACGACCTTTCACCAATACTTTTGTAGTGGTGTATCTGGATGACATCCTCATATACAACAAGACTTGGGAGGAACACTTGCAGCATATTCAGCAGGTTTTGCACAACCTGTGGCAGCACAAAATATATGCAAACTTGGAAAAATGCTCCTTCGGCATGGACAAGGTCCATTACTTAGGCTACATCATTGATCAGCATGGTGTGCATGTGGATCCAACCAAGATCTAGGTCATCTGTAACTATCCATACCCAACCACACTCACTGAACTTCGAAGCTTCTTGGGCCTTGCCAATTTCTATCGTAGGTTCATCTTGGGATTCTCTCATATCGCATGGGCCCTCATCCATGTAACCAGGGGTGGCAGTAAGGAAAATTTTGTGTGGGGCCTATCCCAAAAACAAGCCTTCAAGGACTTGAAGAAACATTTGTGCTCATGCCCAGTAATTCCATTACCAAACCTACAACATCCCTTTGAGATCGAGACAGATGTTTCAGACTACGTTTTGGGCATCATTCTCACTCAACACGGCCACCCCATGGCATATCATAGTGAGACATTATAAAAAAAAAATCGTAAGTACCCTACTTACGACAAAGAAATGTACTCCATTGTGCAAGCCTACCACAAGTGGAAACATTACATTCTTTTGAAGGAGACAGTCATCCACACTGATCATAAGCCACTACAGTTCATGCAGACCCAAGGAAAATTGTAGAATGACTGCCATCATAAGTGGTCCACATACTTACAACAATTCCACCTCAACATCAAGTATAAAACAGGAAGTACCAACCGAGTTTGTTGATTTCCTCAGTCGACCTCCATTCGCGGCACTCACCATGGTGCTAGACTCTTGCGGCCACGAGACCTCTAGATGGCCCCACCTCTACGAGACAGATCCTGAATTATCCACCACCTACCAAATGTTGGGTGTCAACTCAGTGGTCGCTAATTTCCATCTTCGGGATGGGTTGTTGTGTCTACTGGGCCATATTTGTCTTCCATCAAGCAAGCGCGTGAAGCTGATTTGGGAAGCTCACTATAGTCGGGTGGCAGGACACTTTGGCGTCGAAAAGGCAATAGTAGTCCTGCAGAAACATTTCTACTAGCCAAAACTTCAACAGGATGTTGAAAAGTATATCAAGTCCTGCACCACCTGTGTTATTTCCAAACCGACCACAAAGAAACAGGGCCTATACACCCCTATTCCTACTCCTGACAGGCCATGGGAATCCATCTCAATGGACTACATGTCGGGCATCCCATCCACCAAGAGAGGAAACGACTATGTTTTTGTGGTTGTTGATCGCTTTTCAAAGATGGGGATTCTAGCCTCCTTCAAGAAGGACATCACAATAGAAGCCACTGCCAAGAACTTCTTTGAACAAGTATGGGTACATTTTTGGATCCCACAAACCATTATCTCGAACCATGACAAACAGTTTCTCATCACATTCTGGTTGAGCCTCTGGTCACTGCTGGATACTAAGCTCACCAAATCCACTGCCTTCCACCCCTAGACATATGGTCAAACTGAGGTCATCAATCAGATGATCGTACATATATTGCGCATGTACAATTCAAAACACCCTCACACATGGGATGAGAGTCTTCCCTATGTCCAACATAGCTACAATCAAGCCCTACATAGCTCAACTAGCCATGGCCCCTTTCAGATGGGGTTGGGATTCCAACCATTGGGCCACATGGATGTTGCACTACCCCCAGTGACCACCTCGGTCGACTCATCCTCTACTCCACTAGAAGCTGACAAAGACACAAGGTTCATTGAGTGTATCCATCATATCCACCAACAGGTTCAGGATATTCTACAGAATTCTAATGCCAAGTACAAGAAGCACCATGTTCAACATCGGGTGCCACATAAGTTTCAGGTGGGCGACAAAGTTTGGTTGCACTTGCAGAAAGAACGCCTTACAGGGCCTCATCGGAATCTTTTCCCACTCCATTATGGGACGTACACCATCACCAAGGTTGTGGGTGACAATTCTTTTGAGCTCAACATTCCCCCTTTCCTTGGCATGCACCCATTTTTCAAAGTGTCTCTCTTTCGACCATATTTCCCACCATTATTGGACACCTCAGAGATAGAATAGCAATTGACACCAAAATAGCTCAACCCTGACTGCATGCAATAGGAATCCATTGATCAAATTTTGGACACATAGATCAAGGGCACTCGACAACAAACGATCCATCTTTATCGAGTCATCAAAGCAGGGCAGCTCCTACACCAAGGCAAGTGGCTCACCCGGGGCCAAATTCAACAGAAATTTCCTCATCTGATGGGGGAACTCAATGCAATGGAGACCATTTATTCCTAAGGATAAGGATTGATCCAGGTGGATATCGGTGGCCACCCACCTTTTCCAACTGGCTCAAAACATTTTTTTGACAATTTTGGTAATTTACTATTTTTAGCAATTTTTAACTTCTGGGGCCATTTCGAGGGCCTAAATGAAGGTTTTTCAAGATATATCTTCTCAAGGATATCCAATGGCTCTATTTGATCCCCAAAAATGAATTTCCTTGATGATACCTTTCCAACGAGCTATCGTGCGC
>JASDQU010503193.1:9866-48851 GCA_032191745.1 Picea mariana
GTCATTATGAACCCAACGCAACTCGTTTGGGTTTAAACGGACGTCGGGAGCGAGAGATATCGCGTTTTGTTCAAAATGACAAACAAGCAAAAAAAAGGGATGTTGACTGTACAGTCCGTACGGACGCTAACGTGGCAAGTCGTACGACACATGGCAAGCCATACAACACATGGTAGACAGTTATGTGGACAGTTGGTGTGTGACATGGTTTGTTTGCAGCGAACAGGATGGCGACACGTGGCCCAATCAATGGCCGCCACGTGTCACATGTATATTGGTTTAAAATCTTTGCATTTGGCAGGACTCGACCCCGCGACCTCTAGGTAGGAGAAGAGACTTCGGAAGGGCCGCCAACCGATGCACCACCATTTAAACCTTATTATATATATGGCATGTTATATATTTAACATTGCATTAGTGTATGGTTGGCGCGGGACCGGGCTGGGGCTTAGCCCCAACCCCCGGTCGTATATAAAATACATATGACCATTGTTATATCGTTGGCACATGCACACGGTTGTGTGTTTATTTGGTTTCAACGGTTATGCAAACGACCCGCCACTTGTCCATTAACCATTGGCTTTTGGAAACGGGGCCTACTTTTTCACTTGCGCGCGATCATATGGGTCACACGACCATAGCCTTGGCAGTTAGGGGCTAGGTGCACCCATAACCATCCTACAGTTTGCACGGTTTGCGCGGTTGCGTCTGGCGCTGAGTTTTAATGCTTAAATATGTGTGTTGGCTAGGTTGATCCAACAAGGGTGCAATTTGTAGATGCAGAGACAACAAGTTTGAAGGGGAACTTCCAGGAAGCCTATCTTCTTCAATTTTTGGCCAAACGAGGTGCTGAAAAAACCCAGCTAGGGGTTTTTGCACATTCTGGAGCCAGTGGAGCCATCTATTTGGCATTTTGAGCATTTTAAAGCACATTTTTTGAGCACTTTGAGTAAATAATACAAATGATCCATTGGAAGCTGGACTAGGAGATGTAGCCCAAGAGAGGGGTGAACTCCTTTATCATTTGATGTGTTATGTGTTTTATATTAACTGTTTATTGTTGTTGTTTATATGCATCTTTGATGAGTAATTTCGATAAAAGTGTATTGCAAAGTTGATCCATTTTCATTTTAACACATAACTTAAATCTTGCAAATATTTTCAAGAATACAAGTCTTCTTCATTTTTAGATCACTTGGGGAGTAGTATCATCAGTGTAATCCTAACAATAGATATAGGACCAAATTATTGTACCACTCATGAGCATGGATGGTTTATTCTTCAATGTGTAAAATTGATTCATTCATAAAAGTATCATCTATTCGGTCAATCAAAGATGAGGGAAGGGGGGCAACAACAAGTTGCTTAATTGAGATCATCCTCTTTTAAACTTTTAGTTAATGAACTTGAGATCAAAATCCTTCAAAAGAAGGACTCGTTGACCCATGTAGTTGGTGGAGAGTTCCATCTTGTTGAGGAGATAGCAAAGGAGACTTTGTTGAACAATATCACACGTTGTTCAATTGAGGATGTAATGTCAAATATTATTAGTGACAAAGAGTAGATATAGGATCTCCTTCTCAACCTCTGAGTACCTGGCCTCATAGGGGAAGAATGTGCTACTTATATAATAAATACTTAATCATTTTCCATCCTTTTAGAAAAACATCCCCCATTGAGGTCTAGGGTCATTGAGGTGTACAATACTAGTGGGTGATCGTTGATGGGAGGAGAAACCAACATCTCTTTGATATTCTGAAATCATTATTGAGTTTATTATTTCTAGGAAAAGGGGGAATCCTTCTTTATAAGGGCATTCAAAGCACAAGAATGGTTAGGGAAATCAACAAGAAACCATTGAATTACACTTCCCTAGGAAAGAGCATATTTTGGTAATCATATGAGGAGGGTGCACTTTTAGGTACCAGATGTATTATAATAAGCATAAAATAGAAATATTGTAGCAAATACCAGTGGAACAACAAAATGTAGAGAACCACAACACCAAAAATTATACCTGTATTTATAGGAAGCAATGTTCACTTACCTCTTCAAAGGGGAAACCTCCAGCAGAGCAACACTCTATTACAATAATTCTCAAGACAATGATTTTTCATGCCTCCTACTCTTATTTATACTAATTCTATATTCTAAATAACATTCTATAGGAAGATATTTCTAGAAGTGGAAGCTTCTATTAAATCTTCTTACATTAGACTTCTTTACATTATTAAATAGGCCTTATTAACTAATGTCAGCCTTTATTACATGGAAAATATATTATTCTACCTACATGATGGGTTAGGGAGGTTAGGTCCCTAAGATGTCCTCCCCCTTGAAGAACAACCTTGTCCTCAAGGCTTGAGATGAGGAAATTGTTGCAGAATGGTGGTCGGCTCCCAAGTGGAATTTTCTGGAGTCATATCTTTCCACTGAACTAACACTTCCTTGATGGTGCACTGACAAAGACGACACTCGTGTTGGTACAAGACTACTTGTGGTTGCAACTAAATGGAACCTTCTTCATCCAACTCGGGGAGACTAGTTTGAGTGTGGCACTTAGTTCCAGTCACTTTCTTTAAGCATGAGACATGAAAAACAAGATGGAGCTTGGAATGACTAGGAAGAGATAATTGATTGGCCATGGGCCCCACTCACTTGAGAATGGTATAAGGACCATAAAATTGGGAGTAAGTTTTTGATAGTGTTCAACTTTGAGTGAAGTATGCTTATAAGGTTGCAGACGAAGAAACACCTAGTCCCCTTCAGCAAATTGGCGTTCAGAACAACCCTGGTCTGCTTGTTGCTTCATGTGATTCTAAGCCATGGCCAAATTTTATTTGAGGGTACGGAGAATAGCCTCTTGGAATTTAATATTTTTATCAACCTCCTGAACCTTTTAGACACATGGCATGTATGAGAGAAACAATGGTGGATTTTTCCCATAGAATGCTTCAAAAGGAGTCATGTGAGTGGAAGTATGGTAATATGTGTTGTACCACCATTCAGATAAGGGTAACCATTGAGCCCACTAATTTTGTCAGTCGAATGAAAAACACTACAAATATGTTTCCAAACACTTGTTGACAACTTTTATTTGGCCATCAGTCTGGGGATGATAGGTTGTGCTGAGATGCAATTGGGTTCCCTGGATCCTAAACAATTATTGCCAAAATTCGCTGGTGAAAGTTATATCTTGGTCAAAGACAATAGAATGAGGCATACCATGAAGTTTGAATATAGTATCCATAAAAATTTGAGCCACTGTGGATGTGGTGAACAGGTGTTGAAGAGCACATAAATGAGCATATTTGGACATACAATATACTACCACCATGACGATTGCCTTATTTCCCGATTTAGGTAAGCCAATAATGAAATCCATAGAAATATCCCTCCAAATAGCAGGGGGAATCATAATTACTTGGATTGTTCTTGGGGCTTTGACTATTTCTCCCTTATTGTGTTGGCAGGTATCACATTCAACCACAAAGGTGTAGATGTCATGTTTCATACCGTCCCAAAAAAAAGAATATTTTACTCGTTCATAGGTTTTGGTAAACCGTCAATGCCCCACTGTGGGTGAAGCATGAAGCTCAAAAAGCACTGTGGATTTAAGTTGTGATTGTTTGATTAAATAAAAATGGCCTTTGTAGAAAAGCTATTTATTTTTCCAAGAGTACCTTGGAGAAGCTTGAGAATGGTGTTTCAATTGTTGGATTAGGTGAGAAAGTTTGGGGTCTTGCAGCCATTCTTGGAAAACATCTTGGAGATAATATGGTACCATGAAGGAGAGAGAAAATAGGGACCATTTTTCTTCATACTTCCTGGAAAGAGCGTCTGCAACCACATTTTATTTTCTCTTATTGTAAATGATCTCATAATCATATCCAAATAGCTTGGTGATCCGGATTATTTTCGGCATGAAATGAGAGCAGAAATATAATGAAGCAATTTATAGAGATATCTCAGATATCCAATAATATAACATAAATATATCATATATGCAACCATAAACACAAAGATACAGTCATACACAATTTTCTATTAATGAGCGAAAATGTACAAAGACTATAAAAATACAAAGTGAAAGACTCGCTAGAATGGTGGAAGCTTATCTCTGAGAAGAGATGTGTTCGTTACTCGCATTCGCAAGAAAATGATTTTACAATGAGGCTCCAAAAGCCTTTTTATAATAAATAAAATCCAAAACCCTAACCCTGGAAGATGAAAAGCCAACAGTTTCGTGGACCTCATTTTGGGTAGTTTGATGTATCAACTTCTCGGGGGTGTAACTTTGGAATACGATCTTTGTTTGGGGTGCATGATAGCTCGTTGGAAAGGTATCTTCAAGGAGATTCATTTTAGGGTCTCAATAAGAGCCTTCGTCTATCATTGAGAAGCTCGATCTCGAAAAACCTTCATTTAGGCCCTCAAAATGGCCCCGGAAGTTAAAAACTGCTAAAAATAGTAAATTACCAAAATTGCCATAAAACTGTTTTGAGCGAGTTGGAAAATGCAAGTGGCCACCGATATCCACCTAGATCAATCCTCCCTCCTTAAGGAGCAATGGTATCCATTGCATTGAGTGCCCAGAGGAGAGGGAAAAGAGTTTATTGAATCTGCATCTTGATGAGTTGTTTGTCTTGTTGGAGAAGTTGCAATGTTTAGCTTTTTGAAGGTTGTCACGAACCTGTGGTTGGAAGGGTTGGACCTTTTTAACCAGTCTGGCTACATGAGATGTTTGTGTGCAGAAGGAATCTTTGCACTTTGCTGCAGTCTTGTCGACCTGCTTCTGTTGGATAGAAGGTGCTTGGGCCAAAGCTGCAGTGGTTGCAGTGTCCTTTTGTTCACCTTTTGAACAGATTGTGAAGAAGCTGAATTTTGTAGTATGAGATACTACCTTGCGGCACTGTTTAGGTGGGACAATAGTCGAAACCACCTCTAGTATCCTGTAGAGATGACCCCCAGAGTAATAATAACACTACGGGGTCGAGACTCATAGATAGCATGGTGCTTCCACATATATGGATGGCCCAAGAGAACATCACAGACATCCAGCAGGGAAACATCACATAATACATCATCCTTGAAAAGTTAGATGATGTATGACAATTGACATTGTTGGCTAACACAGAGATCTCGTCCTTGGAGAAGCCACCCGATGTTGCATGGTTGTGGGTGTGATGTTGTCGACAATCCCAATTGTTTGACGACCTCTGTTGAGATGAGGTTCTTCTGGCTTCCGCTATCAACAATAAAATACAGCAAGGTCCCCTTCACCCACATCTGTGAATGAAAAAGGCACTCTCCCTGTTCAAGATCTATTGGTTCTTCTGGTTGAATTTTTGTGGTCGTGACAATAGCAGTGGAGTCTGCGTCGATGATCTATCTTCCGTCAGTATTATCTGAATCAGATTCTGAAACATGATTCGGCTCCTTGTCTTTTATCTCGGCCACCAATGACTGTTTTGAGCGACATTCATCGATGTTGTGCCAGGGGATTTTGTGGAAATCACACAATTTTCCAGTGTCCTTCTTCATCTTCTCATGACCCTTCTTTTCCTGTGTCTTGGACTAGTTTTCAAGAGATTGTTTGTTAGGGTCGTCTTTATCATACTTTGGTTGTTGCAGATTTGCAGATCCAAACTCTCGTTTGTTCTGGTGCTTAAATTTTTGCTCTATTTTAACAGCATATCGATAAGCAGCACTGAGTGATGAGATGTCCAGAAAATCAATTTCAGTTTGGATGTATCTGTGTAGAGCCTCACGGTATTTCAGAACCAAATGTCGTTCGGAGTCTTTGATACCCAACTTGGTGCACAAGGTATGGAAGGTATTGGTGAACTCTGAAACTGCTTGGCCCCTCTCTTGCTCCAGTGTGGTCCATCTCATATATTGGTCCTCGTAGTTGCCAACAGGGTAATATTGTTCATTTATCGCGTCCACAAAAAATCCCAAGTGGGATCGGCTCCATATATTCCAGAATCTTCTGTGGAACTTTGCTCCCAATAAGTTTCCCACCAATGTTTGACATGGGGGATAGCTTTAAGGAGTGTGAAGGTGATATTTTCCCTGTCGGAAAAATGGTGAACAAAGAAATAACCTTCTAGAAGATTTAACCATTTTTCTAGGGCATCCGCATCTCTCTGACCTTCAAATATGGGAATGTCAAAATTAACTTGTACCTTGAAAGGAAAGGTGCTTCCAAAGTGGTTGTTTGATGAATATGTGTATGTTGTTATCGGAAGGTGTTGAAGGATGTGGAAAAAACTCTCCATCATTTCGTCCCTCTCTCGCGTGAGAGCTTGCTCAAGCAACAAATTGATAGAATCGTCTATTCCATCATTTTTCTTCTCTTCCGCCATGGAGGGTTTCTTGGGCATGTGTTGGGCCCCAACAACTCCCTCTAATTTTTTACAAAATTTAAAGGGCCCCCATTAGAATCTTAATAATTATAATGAGCTACAGAATCAACCTTTTCAAATAGTTTCATACCTTGGCTTGCTTTGAAACAAAATTAAGACATTCACTATAGTATGATACATTCATTACAAGAGTATATCTCAAAATTTAGAAACGAGCATAGAAATCTCAATTTAAACAAAAACGTTAATTTTTATCAACTATTTACTTTCGTTTAAATTATGACTATGTGTTCATTCTTTTTCTCATTAGCAAGTTTGACTATTTTGAATAATGGGTTCAATACTTCACCAAATAATATCTTGGTTGGTTTCTCATTTTCACAAAATCATTTGGTGGGATTAATTAATTAAATTTTTTTTTCATTTTGCATCTCATTTCAAAATAAAAATAATAATATAAAAAGAATTATCTATCATTTGTTTGATTTGTGAAAAAACAAATTTAATATTTTTCTCCTCTCCATCAACTTGAAGCTTCTAGAATTTTAAGATCATATTTGAGCGGAAAATATAAACAATGTTTGTTTATAACTTATAGTTAGTTTGAATTCATTTTAATTTTATTGTTCTAGATTTTGTTTTATTCACAATTTTTACGTTATTAATTTAGGTTTCTTTTTGTTTCACAGGTTTCTATTATCAGTTATTTGGTATGGATCTGATCATGGCTTGATTTTATTATCTAAATATGTTCAATATGATTGATCCAAAAATAATATTGGATTGTTGCAAATAAATTTATGAGCAACAACAAATAAAATTTGGAAATGCATCAAGAACAAACAGACGATTTTGCAGGAGTGATTGCAGCCAAATGGTGAGGAATCTGATGAAACGGTTGAAAACCCATTTCCAAAATAGACCTATTTAGCTTATAAGAGGGAATTTTCTCAAAAAAAATGAACGATTTGAGAGATATTGGTGTCTCTTATGAGGAAAATTTCAGGTGGTAGAAATGATTAATGACGCCCACACTGTTCATTCATTGTATAAATATATGAGAAAGTTCAAAGTCAAGGGATTGAAGAAATTGAGAGAGAAGGATGTTGATCCTTTCTTTTTTGTATATTATTTATTTTGTAACTTTTTCTTTTCAAATGGAGTAACGGATGGTTGGAATTTTGGGAGAATGGACGAGTATTCTCGAAGAAGAATATGAAATTTGGGATTTCTTAATGGCTTTTGTCCTATGAGTATAATGGTTTTATTTTCATTATAATATCTTAATATTCATTGAGTAATTGATTATGCATTGATTTAAATTAGCTTTAGTCTGTTTTATCAATACATGGTTAATTGCTATCATTTATGTATTAATTTTTTCAATCTTTAAGAGTCTATTATCCCAAAAAATCTTCCAGGACTACAATATGGACATGTAATTTTGGGAATCGATATGGGAAAGCAATTCACCACTGGCTTTAGACCTGTGTGAGATATTATTATGGTTGATTTAGCTTTAGTCTTGTCATCATATGGTGTTTCATATTGTTAAATATTTAGATGTTGTCTATAATTTGTCGTTCCATTTTGTATGTGTGATCAATCGATCATTTGATTATTATTGAATTTATTTCTAATGTTAAATGATGGATCATATCAATACTCAGAATTGAGCTTTCTTTCATTCTTAAATATTGATTATCTTAAGATCACATGATTTTTAATTACTTGTCTTCCTAATGTTATTAATTTACTCCAAATATCAAACACTTCTTTGAAATTATTTTGGAAGTACTAGTATTGTTCAGTTATAGGCTTCCCTTAAAAGCAGGACAAACAGGAACTCAAACAACATAGAGAGATAAACTTAGTTTTGTTGATCAGCAACAGGTTAATGTGTGTGTTATTTTATTAATTAATTATTAATGAAACAACGATTGCATTAATTAGCTTTTGACTGTTACTATGTCATTGTTTCAATTGTATTTGCTTAGTATTTATTAGTTTTAAATTTTTAAACATTCAAAAACCAAAAAGGGTTTTGTTCTTTCTTTATCTTAGATAGAAACACTATTACGAACATTCATTTCGCAAGATTTCAAGTAAACCTTGCAAACTGTATATAGATTGTTTATAATCATTTGTATATTCATGTTTCTATTTGAACACTTGTAGTTAGTATATAAATTGTTAGAATCATAGCTTTAGATTAGTTTGTTTCTTTTATTATTATTAGGACCTTAGTTGGCTAACGGAGCCATTAAACCCGTCGGGTCAGTTCATACCAAACGGCTTGGGTTAATTAGACAACCCCGATCTGGATCTAACCTTCCAGTTGACGGTGTGTCATTTATGCCCGTCAATAGCATGCGAGAGCGATTGTCTTCAAGAGAGAAAAGATCGAGACCCAACGTGCTATACTCAAACCTCATTGAGAACATGCACTGGAAAAAAAAACGAACAAGAGCAGCCTACTCTGATACCACTGATCCAGATTATTTTCAGCACGAAATGAGAGCGGAGATATAATGAAGAAATTTATAGAGATATCTCATATGTCCAATAATATAATAGAAATATATCATAAATGCAACCATAAACATAGAGATTTCTATTAATGAGCGAAAATGTACAAAGACTATAAAAATACAGAGTGAAAGACTCGCTAGAATGGTGGAAGCTTATCTCTGAGAAGAGATGTGTCTGCTACTCGCATTTGCAAGAAGATGATTTTACAATGAGGCTCAAAAGGCCTTTTTATCATAAATAAAATTCAAAACCCTAACCCTGGAAGATAAAAAGCCAACAGTTTTGTGGACCCCATTTTGGGTAGTTTGGTGTATCAACTTCCTGCGGACGTAACTTTGGCATATGATCTATGTTTGGGGCGCACAATATCTCGTTGGAAAGGTATCGTCGAAGAGATTCATTTTGGGTGCTAAATAAGAGCCTTCAACTTTAATTTAGAAGCTAGATCTCGAAAAACCTTCATTTAGGCCCTCAAAATGGCCTCGGAAGTTAAAAATTGTTAAAAATAGTAAATTACCAAAATTGCCAGAAAATTGTTTTGAGCGAGTTGGAAAAGACGGGTGGCCACCGATATCCACCTGGATCACTTGGTCACCCATTTTTGTTGCTCCAGGGATGAAATTCATTTTTCCAGAAAATACTTGAGGATATGATAATCAGTCTTAATTTTGAAGCATTGCCCCAATAGATAAGGACGCTAGAGATCTACAGCATGAAAAATAGCCAACATTTCATTTTCATAGATTGATTGGCCCAAATGTCTCTTTGAAAGTTGTTTTCTAGTGAAATTCAAAGTCCTCCAATCTCGCATGATGACTTCCCCAATTCCTTTCCCTGAAGCATCACATTCCAGGACAAAAGTCTTGGTGAAGTCGGGAAGTTCCAAGACAGGAGTCATGCACATAGCCTCTTTCAAGGTGTGGAAAGATTGATCAATTGTTGGAGTCCAAGTGAAAGAATTATTTTTTAAGGAGAACAGTGAGAGGTGTTGCAATTTTTCCATAATTCTGAACAAACTTGCGATAATATCCCATTAAACCTAGAAAACACGCAAACTCTTAAGAGTTTTAGGGCGAGGCCAGTCCTTCATAGCTTCAATTTTCTTAGAACCACCTGCACATCATCCTTTCCGACAATATGAGCCGGGTACTCCACTTTTGAGGCTCCAAAGGCACATTTAGATTGTTTGAGGAAAATTTTGTGCTGAGAGAGTAGATGGAGAACTTGATCCACATGGGCGATATGGGCTTGCCAATTTTGACTATAGATGAGAATATCATCAAAAAAAACTAAGAAAAAATGATGGAGGAAAGGGCAGAAGCCATGATTCATGAGACTTTGGAAAGTGGAGGGAGCATTACATAGGCCAAAGGGCATGACCAAGAACTCATAGTGACCTTCATGAGTTCTAAATGCATTCTTGGGAATGCCTTCCTCTTTCATATGTATCTAGTGGTATCCAGAATGGAGATCAAGTTGAGTTAAGTACTGAGCACCACTCAATTCATCCAACAGGTCATCAATGACAGGAATGGGAAATTTGTCTTCGATGGTGAGTTTGTTGAGGGCATGAAATTTGGGACACATGTACTAAGTGCCTTCTTTCTTGAGTACCATGACCACAAGAGAATAGTGGGGGTTGGTACTAGGATAGATAACACCTGCTTCGAGCAATTCTTGAACAATTTTATCAATTTCATTCTTCTAAGAAAAGGGATGATGATAAGGGTGAACATTGGGAGGAATATTTTTCAGGACTAGAGGAATGGAATGATCATGAACACCAAGGGAAGGGGGACGTCCATGGGGAGTGGTAAAAAACAACTTGGTGTTGGGAGAGTATAGATTAAAGGTCATGATGCATACAAGGTGTCTCAATTTCTTGGATGGAATGGAGATCGACAATAATGCCTGAATGAAATTTCTTGAAGAGATTTTCCATTCTATGGGAACCGATGATCTCACAGGATCCTGTTGTGATGTATTGGAACTTATTGTGTTGTCCCTCCTGTTGGAATTGCATGGTTAATTCCTTAAAATCCATGAGGATGGGTTCGAGAGTGTGTAACCTTTTTGCACCAAGTACAATGTCATAAACTCCCATGTCGATAGCAAACAAATGATACTTCTAGTTGTACTAGCCAATTTGGAGGCATGCATTTTCACACCGCCCCCCACATTTCATGGAACCGCCATTGGCAATCATGATTTTAAAATTGTTGACTACATGGATATAGAAATTGGTTTCTTGGGAAATGTGACGATGAATCAAATTATGGGTGTTTCCACTATCAATGAGGATGATGACCTTCTGATGCTTAATATATCCAATTAACTTGAGGGTTTGGGGAGAAGAGAAGCTAGTGAGGGTATTCAGTGAAATGACCAGTTCGAATTCTGGTGGATCAGAGGGTGGAGTAGGATTAACTGGCTCGGGTGGCTCTTCCATAGGGGAAACTTCTATCTCTTAATCAAAAACGTCTTTAGATATGGCCATAAAAAGCTTCTATACCTTACACTTGTGCCCTAGAAAATATTTGTCATCACAATTATAGCAAAGGCCCTTGAGTAGGCGTTCAGCCATTTCTTCTTGGGTCAATTTCTGGATATTGAGTGGAGGGGAAGGAGGGGCGAGATTGAAGGGATTAGGATGAGGAATAAAGGAAGGTTTTATAATTTGGGAGGATACAACATGTTTTTCTTCCTTGTCTCGTTTAGTAGCTTCCACCCAAGTATAGGGGTGAGCCATTAGGACATGGGTGTGGATTTCATCCTTTAGACCATTGATAAAGAAATTCTGAAAAAAAATCATTTGACATGCCCTCCGTGCAGAAATCCAAATGCTCAAAGGTAGTTATAAAGTCTTCCACTTTTCCAGATTGTTTCAACTTGGTAAAATGTCCTAAATAGTAGGTGTTTGTGTCAAAGCATTCATAAATCTCTGCAACAAATTGTGTTCAAGCTACATACCCTTGGAATTCATTTTTTCTCCATTGTCACCATTTCCATCATTCTATATCTAGATAGAGAACCACATAATGAAGTTTTACCAACACATTAGTAATTTCATGCAAAGAGAATTAGTTTTCCATTTAAGTGACCTAGCCCATGGGATCCCAACCATCAAATTTGTTCACCTCCACTCTAGGAAAACGTAGGTCCCACTGGAAGTGGTTGGAATGAAAGGAAGTGGAATGGGAGGATTTGGTGCCTTTTTTGTTATAAGGTGGTGCATAACAGAAAGGATATTAGGCTTGCTTAAATAGTGTGGTCAAGTTGTCCACTGCTTCTTGGGATTGCTGACACATTGTTGTCAAGTGGTTCATTGTTCCGAGAAGTGATTCTAATGGGGTGCGCTAGGAATTTATGCTAGCAATGTTGGAATTAAGTTCAAAGATATTATTCTCAGTTTTCTCATTGATTTTTTCCAATGCAATGATGCAGCTATCCCAGTCTTGGTTGTGGATGTGGGCCATTGGGAAGGGAAAGGGGCAAGTGGATCCGCACAAAAAATGGGTTATTCGTGAATGATATCACGATAATCAGTACAAAGAGAGGAATTCAATGGGATAGGTTCCAAATAAGGGTGCAAGGAAGGGAAGGTGGGTCCACAAATAAATAAATAAAATGATAAGTGATAGGTACCACAAGGATCAGGGAAAAGAGGGGAATCTAATGAGATAGGTCCCAAATAAAGGTGTCGGAAAAGGGGTCGGGTCCATGGGAAAAAAGGCATAAAAATGATAGGTACCAATGTGATCAGGGAGAAAAGAATATTCCAATGGGATAGGTCATGAATAAGGGTACCAACTGGACCACTATACTCCTACTGAGTTACACTCCAGCCTAAAGAATACTACAATGATGAATAGCCCAAATTATGAATGGGAAAATTGTGTAGGAATTTTGCAACCAGAATGCAAGAGGTAGGGTTGTGTAGTAAGAGATCGTGTTTGTTCCTTTTCTATTATATTTCTTTCCCAGGGGTTATGGTTTACAGGTTCCTACAAACAAGGTTTTTCCCTTGCTATAGCTCTCTTATATACATGCATGGTCGAACAGCAGTACTCAACCCAGTATCTTAGGGAATAACCTAAAGAGGATTGTATGTACCCTTAGTCATACTACCTAATTACCTAGGTACTAAAGAGTATCTTCATGAGTGTTTTTCTTAATGTCACTATAGCAGTCAAGCGGGCCAATCAGATGATCTAGTGTTGGTTTCAAGACACCTAGGGGACTCCCGATATACCTGTTGGTAAGTGGGAGTGATAGTCATGTACAGATTATGTCTGATCTGGTACTACTCGAGGGGTACCAACAACGGTTACAAATGTTTCCAACAAGGTGAAATGTTTTTTTCTAAGTAACCCCATGAAATCGTTCTATTTCCTGCGTGTATTCTTCCCCGCCACAATTTTACCCACTGAGTGACATATCTTTGTGCTTTAAATACGTGGAAAATACATGTCTCTACCTTGGAAAAAAATGCCCAAAGTTTCCATAGAGGAAAGTGCTCTAATACCACTTTTTAAGTACCAGATGTATTATAATAAGTAGAAAATAGAAATATTGCAGCAAATACCAGTGGAACAACAAAATGTAGAGAACCACAACACCAAAAATGATACCTTTATTGATAGGAAGCAATGTTCACTTGCCTCTTCGAGGGGGAAACCTCTAGCAGAGCAACGCTCTATTAAAATAATTATCAAGAAAAGGATTTATCATGTCTCATACTCTTATTTATACTAATTCTACCTTCTAAAGAACATTCTAGAGGAAGATCTTTCTAGAAGCGGAAGCTTCTATTAAATCTTCTTACATTAGACTTGTTCACATTATTAAATAGGCCTTATTAACTAAATTTTTCCTTTATTACATGGAAAATATATTATTATACCTACATGAGGGGTTAGGGAGGTTAGAACCCTAACATGCATGTTGGAAATCCATGGATATTATCTCGGTCAATATCAATGACCTACTAGGAAACAATGACCCCCATAATCTTACTATCATCAACCCCAAAGATGCACTTCTCAATGTTTAGCTTGATATGGAATTTGAAAAGGCAATCGAAAATGATGTGAAGATCGTAGATAAAGTTTATATCAACATGATACTTCCAATTAATTCTTTGACATAAATTTGATGATCTTATTTATGAGAAAGTGGAAGACAAGGGTTATAGCACACTAATAGGTGGCACCCACATTCTTGAGGATAAAGGGATAAATTTGTCGTAGGAAGTGCCCCATGAATTGGTGAAGGCAATCTTAGGTTGATCTTCCTTGGCAATGTGGATCTGGTTGTAACTGGAAAATCCATCCATTAGACACATCATCTCAAAAACTGCAATGACATCATTAATGATGTTGATGGAAGGGATGGGGAAATTGTCCTTGGGACTAGAAATACTAATATCTTGAGATTCAATACAAACATGAATATCCCCAAGACTTTCAATGATTGGGACCATGTTGTAGACCCAATCAAAATAATCAATGGCGCAAATAAAACTTGCATCTAGGATCTTGTAAACCTCGACTTTGACCTTTTTGCCAATCTTGGGACACATGACCCACTAGCATTGCCATACCATGGTGGCATCGTCACAGGTCATAATGTTATGGATTATGATGGAGGGATCCATTCATTCCATGTCTTTGTATCTCCAAGCAAACATATCGACATACTCATGGAAAAGGGTAGAGAAGGAAATGATATTATCACTAGAAAGAGAAGAACCTAAAGGGAGCTTGATAGGGTGCTTATATATTCCCATGTTTACAAAAAAAACCTCATTGATAAGGAGGGTGTTGATTTATATCAATGAAGGGGGAGAAAGAGGAAGGTCCTCTTTGAATCAAACTTGGAAGATTACATCATAGATGGTAGCCTAGGGGTGGTCTTAGTCACAAATTTGGTTGAAATGTGATCATTTCGAGATCTTAAAGCAGGATATCATCCCCTGAGTGGTAAAGATATCATGGTTTACCTCACTCTTTTGAAGTAGATACTTTGGAGATGAAGACACCATGTGAATGGTGTCATTCAGACCCTAGGTGCAAATGGGTCCATTATCTAAAAATTGGTTTGAATTATCTTGGACACATACAACAATAAGTGAAGCTTCCACAAATAAATAAAACATCAACCAAGGGCTATTTAGACTATAAACCTACAAATAAGCAAGGTGGGAAGGATCGTGAAAGATTATGGAGATAACCTCGGTGACCCCTTTTTAAACTAGAGAAAAAATATGATCCAGATTGGATCATTATATAATCTGTCATCTATCTTGGTACTTTCTCGGTGGAAAAATTAGAGGAATTGGCTTGCAAGGCCTATTTTGGTGGTAAGTCCCATTTCAAAATTTGGGGTTTGGAACCTTCTAGAGCCATTTTGAGGCATCAAATGACACTTTTTAGGGTCAAAATTTTTTTAACATAACTCATACCACCTCAACATTGTTCTACACACTAACACCTTTCCAATGATGTGAATATCACCTTAATTGGAGCTCGTATGTGGAAGTTATGCCTCTTGCAAGTTAACCTACCTTGTTGACCACCATGGTACTGAGTGGATGCCATGTCAGCCCACATTACTCACACATATGGAGCTAACCACATGTGGACTTTCAAGAAGATTCTAGAAGGTCCAAAACTTAACACTAATTGAGAGTTGAGGCATGCAAAAACCCTAACTTAAATGGCTATCAGACTATGTAAAATACTAGGACATTAGGAGGAGAAAGGGTCATTCTTTATCATTGTACTTGTTTCATATTTGATAAAATCATCTAGGAGTGGGATTTGAGATTGTAACAAAGGAGGAAGAATATTTTGCAATAGACATTTAGGCAACAGTGTCAAAGGAAACTCCATAATGAGTGTCTCTTTCTTTGTCTTTGCATTTTCACAACTGAAGAAAAGACAAGAAAGCATAGGCCTCACCTTCTAGCTAGCTTGTCTATTGTTTTAGGTTTCCTAGGATACATATTGTGTTAATTTGTGTGGATGGTATTAGCACTCAGAAATTTCTTTGGCATGTATCAAAGAAAACCCCAAGGTAATTGTTTCAACTAGCTTTAGATTGTATTATGACCTATACAACCAGAGAGGGCTCTCTCAGATTTCTAATGATTGGTAATAACTCAAGGGTTTCATCAATAAAGGAACAAAGGTCAAATTCTATGATAGGAAGGGTTTGTTTTTATTTTAAAAGGGTTGGTAGGACAAACAAGGAAAAGGTACCATTGGGCAATGGAGTCAAGTTCTGAAATTAAAATATTGATCTAATGACTGGTGGTGTACTCACATAGAACAAAGGCAAAGTAAGTGTTATTCTTCAAAAACAAACAATATTTTAGATGGAATCATAAAAGCTAAAGGGGCATCCCATCACACTGAGAGAATATAGAAAAGGATGAGTTCTCAATGTAACTTTAGATGAAATATAGAAAGCTAGACTACTATGAGCAGAGCATCAATCACGGATGAATTCTAAACCCACAATATTTAAACACATAACAATTATTTACCGTATGAATGGAGCATCGAAGATGGATGAATTCCAAACATTTACTCTCAGCTAAATACTGGAAAGAATAGATAATTATGGAGATGAGCATTACAAAGAAAATACATACTTAAAACAACACCGTAATGAATCTCTACTTCATGAAAGCATGGTACTTCTGCATTTAGCTCATAAAGATATTCAGGAAAAAGATACACAATCCAATCCCCCAAGGGTCCCACCCCTCTCTACTATTGTACCATGAAATATATAGCACTATAGGTCCTTTCCATCTCACCATTTCGAACTCCAACCCCTTTCCAAAACTAGAAACCGTTACAAACAGAAAATGACACGTTTTAACTGATTCCTACTTTTTAGGAGGCAAAATTCTGAAAAATAGGATTCAAAACCACACTTGTAATTCTTGAACTGTAATAGTTTTGTAAAATATAAGAATGGTTTTTGTAGGTCAGCTTGTTATAAATAAAAACGTCTCTCGGTTTATTGAAATTCATCTCTAGTTGACAGGAATACGTGTCACAAAAACATGTCTCAAACAGGAAATCATGAAAACTGAAAAATAGGGCTCAAAGATTCCTTCGAATCTCTCAATCTATGACACCTTTTGAAAATATGAGAGAGGTTTTTATTATTTGGTTTGTCCTTGAAAAAAAATTATCGGTAATTTTCAAAATTCCTCTCCATTTGGTCAAAAAGTGATCTTTAAGTTGACCACTAAACCAGTCATTTGCATAGCGCGCCCTGTAGCCTATGCGTAGGAAAATCCTCTATGCGACAACATCCTCTGTGTGAAAAAATCCTTTGCGCGACAACATCCTCTGCGCGACAACATCATATGCACAACAGCATCCTATGCACGACAGCATCCTATGCACAACAACATCCTCTGTGTGACGAAATCCTCTGCGTGACAACATCCTCTGTGTGATAGAATCCTATGTGTGGCAGCATCCTATGCGCGACAACATCCTCTACGCAACAACATCCTCTGTGCGACGAAATCCTTTGTGTGATGAAATTCTCTACGTTGCGTGCAACAAATGAAAGAAACAAAAGCCTTTGGGCAGAAAACTTGCACAATGAGTATGCTTTTGAAGTTTGCAATGATACCAATAAAATGGAGTGTCATGATTGTTCCTTCTCTAACCTCATGAAAGGTGATGATGAACCATAATGCCTTTTGACATGATATTCACCCTAACCTATGGCTCATCTAGGAATGCCTTGATTTTCCCAAGATCACATCATGACTTTGAAAACTTTGGACAAACCTCTAACTTTAGATATGAAATTCATGGTGTTAATAGCTAGATCCAATGGGGATGTTATCATCTCTATGAGGTAGCAAAGAACAGTAGACTAGGTACCTTATCCATTAGGTTGTTCCCAATCCATATACTATGATCTACAACCTGTAATATGTTTCGCCACCAACTTATTTTGCAACTAAACTAAACCCAAAATAAAAATACAAACTGAAAAATGATGAAAGAAATGCTCGCCATGATGAGCTTATTCAAACTGCTACCTACACTAAGCTAATCTCTGAGCTATTTTATTAGGTGAAATCAAAACTCCAGTGCAACCATGCAAGTGTCTTTTCCACGGGTTGAATTCCTTGCATATCTTTGATCAGTATTGAAAGGGAAAACCCTCTCAATGGAAACTCATCAAATTCAATATTGACCAAATTTAAAAACTTAGGTCCATTCGTTGTTTCCAAACATGCTAGAAAAGGATCTTGAAAAGAAAGAAAACTGATTTTAGGAGATTGCACAAGACTATCATCTTGTATCATCCCTCCAACTATATTTATGCTTCCGTAAATCTCAAATTGATGGCTGTCATGAAAGGGATTAAGATATGTATTAAATTGATGCAATGAAACCCCTGATGGCAAGAAGGACATGGTTGATTTGTAAAACAACTCATCACTATCTACATTTTCAGATTCATCTTCAACCAGTGGCTGCAATTTTGAACTGATAAAACCTTCCATATAACAAGCAATGGGGTCATCGAACACATGAGAAGATTGCTGCAATTTCTTGTCAATTTTTTCTAGTGAATCAGTGTGATTTTGCATCAGCACACATTCCTCTGCTTCAGTGATGATCTTAAAATTTTCTTTCAACAATTTAAACGAAGAAAAGCATAAAGGTAAAGAATTTCCTTCAGCTGATTTGGTAATTTCTTTATTTTCTTCTTTGTAATTGTGATATGTAGGTTGATTGCTCTCATTACACTATTGAAAAGGAACATTTTATGATAGAGAACATGCAGTTGGTTGTTCTAGGAAGTCAACATCATAATCATCATTCATCATATATAGGAAAATCAACAACATTTGCAATGTCATCTAACAAGAAAAAGCTTGGGACATCAACCTGTTCTTCAACAAGATGATTTGCAAATTCATTTTCTTGACTGTCTACAAATGAATACATAAAACTATCAGCCCCATGTTTATCATGAGATGGATCAGAATCTAAATTAGCACCTTCTTTTTCAATAAGTGGAATACAATCCTTTGCAAAATCATCAATATATAAAGCTTCAAGAGAACATACGATACTATTAACCTTTGCTCAAGATTCAAATCAATTGTTTTTTGTTCATATTCACTGTCATGTTCTTTAGCATCCAACTGCTTTTTTTAAATATGTTTACATGCTTGAAAATTGTTTTGAATCTCTTGAGCGTCATTAAACATTTGTTGTAAGGACTTAGATCTTCTTTCCATCAGAAGGAAAGACAAATCTGGATGAAAGGTTGTTGCATAATAGAGCATGGCAGCAGCTTCAGTGGGTTGAATTTCTTTGGAAAACTTGTAATAAATACTAGAAAACCTTCTACTAAATGTAGAAATAGTTTCATTGCTCTACCTTTTCATGGCATAGAACTCTATAAGATGTAGATCCAAAGATTTCCTCTTTCCCCATAATTTCAAAAATACATTCTTCAATTCCTCCCATGAGCTAATTGTCTCTGGCTGCAAGTGTTTAAACCAGTCTTTGGTATCCCCTTTCAAGGATTGAGAGAAGGCCCTCATACAAACATCGTCATGATCAATCTCAAGAAAATCTATAAAATGTTCAAAATCTTGGATGTGTTTTTCAACTGTGATGGTATTAGGTTCTCCATCAAACACCGGTAGGTACTTACAGTGCTTTGGAGGAAAATTATGAAGGATGTAAGGTAATTTTAAAGGTTTGTATCTTTGTTGAATCTTGGAGGGTGTTGAATCAAGTATAGGAGGTGAGATATCATCTTTGATTTCATGAGTCTCGTCAACTTGGCTATGGTCAACACATGTCTCAGATGGAAGATTTTGATCAAAATCAGTGATACAATGAGAAGATATATGTACAAATTTAAGAGGAGGATATACAAGTGCAAGATTAACATGATCATCATTTGAATGCAGCAGATAAAGAAAAATTTGTTTAGCATGTTCAGGAAAGGACAAAAGGTAATCAATAACAAAAAATATATGTCTTGGAAAAAATTCAACTTTATGTACTTGTTTTCTCCCATGGTGTCCTTTCATACCTCGGTCAATGGATATCGTCCTCCAATGGAGTCTTTGAATCACATTTGAATCTTGATTGGAGTCGTGCGGTAAATGGTACAACCATATTGTGTTTGACCTATGTTCAACATCCGAAGTCAAATCTGATCTTTGTCGTTTCTCCCAGGGAAAATGCAACTTTCATTCCCCAGAAATGGCGCCAAAATGTCAGCACTCAGAATTTCTATGGGTTGTATCAAAGAAAACCACAAGGTAACTGTTTCAACCAACTTTAGATTGTATTTTGACCTATACAACTAGAGAGGGCTCTCTCATATGTCTAATGACTACTAATAACTCAAGGGTTTCATCAATAAAAGCACAAAGGTCAGATTCTGTGATAGGACAGGTTTGTTTTTGTTTTAAAAGGGTTGGTAGGATAAACGAGGAAAAGGTACCATTGGGCAATGGTGTCAAGTTCTGAAATTAAAATATTG
Organism: Picea mariana; assembly: GCA_032191745.1. Lineage (NCBI taxonomy): Eukaryota > Viridiplantae > Streptophyta > Pinopsida > Pinales > Pinaceae > Picea > Picea mariana. Next base: position 30,326 of record JASDQU010503193.1, read on the forward strand.
AGCTAATGACTGGTGGTGTACTCACAGAGAACAAAGGCAAAGTAAGTGTTATTCTTCAGCAACAGGCAATATTTTGGATGGAAGAATAAAAGAGAAAGGGGCAGCCCATCACATTGAAAGCATCTAGCAAAGGATGAGTTCTCAATGTAAATTTAGATGAAATACAGAAAGATATATTACTATGATCATAGCATCAAGCATGGATGAATTCTGAACCCGCAATGTTTAAACACATGACAAGTATTTACCGTATGAATGGAGCATCGAATATGGATGAATTCCAAACATTTACTCTCAGCTAAATACTGGAAAGAACAGATAATTATCGAGATGATCATTACAAAGAAAATACATACTTAAAACAACATCGTAATGAATCTATGCTTCATGAAAGCACAGTTCTTCTGCATTTAGCTCATAAAGATATTCAAGAAAAAGATACATAGTCCAATCCCCCAAGGGTCCCACCCTTCTCTACTCTTGTACCATGAAATATATATAACTATAGGTCCTTTCCATCTCACCATTTTGAACTCCAAACCCTTTCCCAAAATAGAAACCGTTACAAACAGAAAATGACGCGTTTTCATTGATTTCCTACTTTTTAGGAGGCAAAATTTTGAAAAATAGGCTTCAAAACGCCACTCGTAATTCCCAAAATGTAACAATTGTGTAAAATATGAGAATGGTTTTTGTATTTAAGCTTGTTATAAAGAAAAATCGCTCTCGGTTTCTTGAAATTCATCTCCAGCTGGCCGAAATACGTGTCACAAAAACATGTCTCAAACAGGAAATCATGAAAACTAAAAACTAGGGCTCAAAGATTCCTTTGAATCTTCCAATTTGTGACACCTTCTGAAAATATGAGATAGGTTTTTATTATTTGTTTTTTCGTTGACAAAACCTCTCGAGGATTTTCAAAATTCCTCTCCAATTGGTCAGAAAGTGACCTTTAAGTTGACTACTAAACCAGTCATTTAGGCAACGCGCCCTGTAGCATGTGTGCAGGAAAATCCTTTGCATGACAACATCCTCTGCATGACATCATCCTATGCATGACAACATCCTCTGTGCGACAACATCCTCTACTCAACAAAATCCTATGTGTGACAGTATCTTATGAGAGACATCGTCCTATGCGCGACAACATCCTCTGCACGACAACATCCTCTGTGCGACAACATCCTCTGCACGACGAAATCCTCTATGCGACGAAATCCTCTGCATGACAATATCCTTTGCGCGACAAAATCCTATGCGCGACAGCATCTTATGCACAACAACATCCTCTGCGCGACAACATCCTCTGTGCGACGAAATCCTCTACACGACAAAATCCTCTGCGCGGTGAAATCCTCTGCACAGTGCGCAACAAATGAAAAAAGCAAAAGCCTTTGCGCAGCAAACTTGCACAATGAGTATGCTTTTGAATTTTTCAATGATACCAATGACATGGAGTGTCATGATTGTTCCTTCTCTAATCTCATGAAAGTTGATGGTGAACCATAATACCTTTTGACATGATATTCACCCTAACCTATGACTCATCTAGGAATGCCTTGATTTTCCCAAGATCACGTCATGACTTTGAAAACTTTGGACAAACCTATAACTCTAGCTATGAAAATCATGGTGTTAACAGATGGTGTGTTCATTTGCTTGATATTTCATTTTTGTATTCCAATTATTTTCATAAATTTGAGAAATAAGCCCATGACAATAAATCTAGGATATAAGGAAGTAAACTTGTATAATAAAATAAAATTAGAATAATACAAGATCTGTTGTGACAAGTTGTTCCATTGGAATATCCATGGAAATTTACAAATCAAAATATCAGGATCTTACTAAACATAGTAAGTATCCTCCACATAATGGACGAAGGTAAACCAGAGAAAGGAAGATCTTATAAAGGTCCTGAAACCAGACATGACATGCTTATAAAGGTCATGATCTCCTTATGATAAGATAAGGATAAGTAAGTACCCCACCTTCTTAGAATAAGTAAAAATGCCCCACCTTAACGAAGTCATCACAAAATCCTTAACTCAACTACTCGCCTCTGTATATATTATTACTAGTATAAGATAAGGTTTGATTCCTGTTATTTCCATAATATCTATTACATATTAGGAATACAGTGGTTAACCTATTTGATATACCTGTATTCACATTTAGCTCATATACGTAGATCAAGTATTCCCCGTATTTGATATGTATTAATACTTCTTCTTGTGTTTCATATACTTGCTTATTACTCATACTGCTTAGTCTAATAAAACCTCACCTTGAAAAGTGTAGGGGACAACCAGCATGGAGTCCAGCCATGAACATCCCAAGAGAAGGTTGTAGTCCAATTCTTCATTAAGCACAACTACTAAAGAGAGAACTATTTTAGGTTCAAGTGTGTTACAATATTGAGACATACGAATAAACATACAACAATATTAAACAACAGAACCTTACTAGTCTAGCCTCCTATCCATACAACAACATATAATCAAAATAAGAAAGAGAAGAGAAAAAGGAGAGTTCACCATATATACGTGGTAAAACCCCAAAATAGGGAAACATCCAAGGGAAGGTATTGTCTTCTTCATTCTTAATAAATCTCCAATCTTACACTTGAGCTCCCACACATCACAGTCCATCTTCACATCATTACAATGTATATGATCACTATGTGATCCTTCATTTCAATGTACCTCATGGGTCTCTCTTATCTCTATTATATAGAAAGAGGTATGGAGGAATTACATCCCAAAACACGTGTGAGATAAATGTAATTTCACCTCTTTATATAATGAATGGTAATAAGAGTATATTACATCATTATGCATGTGGGATAACTCTTTTACATAAGAGTAGACATTATTACCTTCCAAATTAATACATTCCAACAATACCACATAAGTCATCATTACATATTCCAACACTCCCCCTTAATGATGACTAGGGATAAAGAACACTTATGCAGGAAGATGGCATTACAATACCTTCCAACATTCCCTGTAAGAATAAGAAAGAGAATACCTTCCAAGTAACGCATTCCAACACTCCCCCATAATGAATATTATGGAGAAGGAACACTTATGGAGGAATATGGAATTACATCAACACTCCCCCTTGATGAAAACTTTGATAGTTTCCCATAAGATGTGAATAAGAACACACTTCGCCTCGTGGATTTGATTAAGATAACAACCGCTTCTCACTTAATCATGAAATTGCACTTGAACCAAGTTGTACATTGAACTCTTGCAAAACACCAAAGCTGTGTACAGAAACCCCAAACAGCGAATATAACAAAACATGTAGCATGCAGACACTTGTCCCAACCAAGCTGACAGGTGCAATAATACTGTAGTAGACCGTATTATGAATACAAGAACCCTATATCTATACATCTAAATGTTTCCAGCAAACAATATTCTCAACCAAAGAACTCTAATGAAGATTACATTGTGGATACAAGACCCCAATTACCTATCCATCGAAAAATGAGCCCCATAGATAATCATCATGAATTTGCAGTAAAATATGGCACTTCATTACATTACATTATTATTGGAATATGGTGATATGAAATGGAATTTAATTACATTGCATTACATTCCCCTTGATTATAACTTCAAACATCCCAGATAAAGTGGCAAATAGTTTCAAAATTTGTTTTTGTCATGGATAAGCTGAAGAGGAACAATGTAGAAAGTCATTACAACTGCAATCAAATCCTTAATACAAGAAGAAGACACTTACAACTATCAAGAATTAATGCTGAGAAAAATCTATTCATCAAGTAACTAAGCCTTAAGCATTGAATGGTTTATTGTTATCACCATGAGAAAGTACTAGAGATACATGCCCCTGAAAATGTCAAAAAATGTCAAAAATTTCTTCTACGCAAGTAGGTTAGTGACAAAAAATCATGACCAAGATAAAACCTCTACACAAATGATGAGAAAAACTAGGAAACAATAAAATAATGAAAAAAATACAAGAAACTAATAATAGATGAAAAAAAATGAATGTGCTTACCTCTGATGAATACTAGAAGAACTTGTAGTAGATCTGAGCAAAGAGGGAGAACCTAGTTGAAATCGAGGCTATACAGTGTGTGAGGAAGCCAAGCCACAGCTGTGCGGACTTGGTTGTATGCATATAAAAGGGAAAATGGTAAAAAACCCTCAGATCGCCCCAAAAAATCCATTGATCTGTTGTTTAATACGTGAATATGTTTTTTAATTGATGAGAAAACCCACGGATCTGCCTTCTCTCGCCAAAAACCCACAGAACTGTGAAAAAAACTTTGGAAAAACACCAGATCTGGGTTAAATCAATGATAAAACCCTCAGATGTGCCCTTGTTGAGCAATAAATTCATCATATGACCTACGTGGAGGGTAAATGGATGCCCAGTGAGGAAAAAATACAACCCAATAGTCAGATTCGGCCTTCCACAATTCAAATTTGGCCTTCCAATAGAGAAATCGGATCATAGGCGGATCTGAAGATAAAATGAACTCGGATTGGATAAAATCGTGCATTCGTATGGCAAAACGACCTTCCTGTTGTGGAACGCGGCCTATACAACAGCTAATCGGCCTCCAAAAAATGTAAATGACCCCGACACCTACAAAATCCCAAAAAATGGAGTCGTACAACAAACAAAAAAAACAAATAGCACGACCATGCAGCAAGAAAAGTTGATCTGTATGGTATGTACGACCTCTGATTGGAGAGTGGGTTTGTTGGTGAGGTAGCCAGTGAAAAACCATACCCAACATAAAAATCACACTACAAACAGATTCATGCATCAAAAGATATTAGGTTCAGAAGAAAAATTAGGTTCGGTAAAAACATTGGCTTGGTAAAAAAATAGGTTCCGTAAATACCAACCCTAAAAATTTACCTAAAAAACTTTAGGTTTACCAAAAATTAAAATGACATAAGTTAAACTAGCCAAATTCATTTAAAAAAGGAAAACTGTAGTGGATTTTGACGAACCAATAGATGATCCTAATTGAAAGCTACATTCTGAAGACAATGGTGAGATCAAATTTGTTTTAAAAATGCAAAAAAATGTGAGAAATATGAAAAAAAAAAGGATTAGGGTTTTGAGAAAAAAATATCAATCTTGTAGAAAAATGTCTGATACCATGTTAGAATATTGAGACATATGAATAAACATAAAACAATATTAAACAATAGAATCTTACTAGTCTAGCTTCATATCCATACAATAACATATAATCAAAATAAGAAAGAAACAAGAAAAAAAGGAGAGTACACCAAATATTTTCAATGTACCTACTGGGTTTCTCTTTCCTATTATATACAAAGAAGTGTAAAGGAATTACATCCCAAAATACATGTGGAATAAATGTGATTTCACATTTTTATATAATGAATGGTAACAACAATATATTACATCATGATGCATGTGGGATAATGTTGGTTGTGGAGCCTGATTATCTTCTCGATTCAGAGGTCTTTGTTTTCAGTCGTGTTTATACCCCATGAAGATGGTACACCCCTGAAGACTATACACCCCTCCACACGGGGGGGGTTGTAGGGGGGCTTGCCTGCCTTGCGAGGTACAGGGGGCTCATCCCCCCATCTAGGGGTTCGGGGGTGAATCCCCCGAAGGAAAACCTGTCTTGTAAATGTATATTGTAATTTCATAGTCAATCTTGACCATTCATCATTAAGTCATAGATATTACGGTAGATATTATGTTAGGGTTTTTTTCCCTAGAAGGCAACCCTCTTTTATGAGGGAATTGTATTGTGGTTGTGTATTATTTTGAATATTGTATTTTGAGAGAGGATATTGTGAGAGAAAGAAGAGGAAGCTACAGTGGGCATGTTGTAGGTTATATCCCTTCATTTTGTTGGATAATAAAAATGAAGGACCTAGCAATTTCTCTGGTGGACGTAGCCCACACTAGGTGAACCACGTATATCTGTGTCTCTATTTTATTGTGTATCTTTTGTATTTTATTTACGCATTTATTTTATTTTATTGCTCCATGATCATGTTTTTCTAACAGATAAATATTTTACATAAGAGTAAACATTATTACCTTCCAAATTAATACATTCCAACAATACCACACAAGTCATCATTACATATTTCAATAAAGTGTTATATCAAGAGTGAGGCAACTGATAACTTTTTCTTTGAATTTATTAAACCCATGACAAACTAGTTCGGTAGGGAAGAGGTTGAATGCACCTAAGGCTTGGCATCTCTTAGGGGGAATGATGTTAAGTGAAGAATGCAGGTCCACAACAACCTACTTCAATCTTGGATTATTGATGTTAATCTATATGAAAAATGGGTAAACAATGTTATGTACTTGTTTGTGATGTTTAGAGAACATGGAGAGATTAAAGGACAAGGGAGGACTTGGCTTTTGTTATAATTCAAGGATCACATCCCCTGAGGAATATAGTAGTTTCTTCCTTTGATTGGAACAATATTTCTTAACATCCATCATGGACATTCCCAAATTGTGGGAAGAGAGGTAATCTACAATGGAGTAATACATAACCCTGGACAAGAGCACGGTATACATATGAGGGGTGTCATTGATTCTAGGTTAGATACGAGAAGTCATTCCTACCCAATTCTGAGGGAAGGAAGCTACACTGAGGCTAAATAGGCATTGTGACTTAAAATAAGTCCACATTTGTATGATTTATGGTAAGGATAAGTAAAAAATAACAAGTGGAGGACTCCATAGACTACAACAAGGGGTACAAGGAAGAGAAAGAAAAATGAGAGCCTTCACTCAAGAGAGGAAAAAGTTGATAAGAACTCCCCAATGGAGTTGTCAAAAGATAACGAATGATTGGATTTGTGATAACATGCCCAGCATGAAGGTGGGGATATAAGACCACCCTTCCACACATGCTACTAATAAGGAGATAAATAGAGTATAGTCACCACTCAGTTTTAGGGCCAAAAATTGAGAAACCTTAAGGTGAAGAAAGAGGGGTTCAACCATTAGGTTAATTGGGGTCTTAAATATTGATTGTGTTAACATATGGTTATATATTATTAAGGTACTTCACTTGAAGTGTAGAAACAATTGAAAAGGATCTTAGATAATGATGTAAAAATCCAACCACAAAACCTTTCACGACTTTGCTCTTAATCATTTCTTAGGGCACCTAACTTGATAGAAATGCCACAATATTTGAAAATGGAACATCTCTTTAATCTGGTGGGTTGTGCAAGGATGGAATATATTATCTTTATATAAGCAGAGGAGAGACCCAAATCTTCCATATTATATTTGTGAAGAAGTTATAGATAGGTCGAAAACCTAGGTTTTGTTTTATGGGGCATCCCTGGGAAATCTACTTTTGGGAGGAGCAGGTGGTATAATTTACATTTTTTGTTTTCATTCGAATAGAATAAAAGTAGGGATTGGAAATGGTTCCAATAATTTTGTTGAGTTGTGGTCTTTGAAAGTAACTCTTACTCTTGCACCTGAATATGCAACAAATATCATACAAATATTGGAGATTTGTTGCTAGTTATAAAATGGTTTACCAAAGAATTTGATCTGATAAATTTCACGCTACAACCTTCATATGAGGAGACATGGAGAATTTTGGAGGGATTTACATGGGTTACCTTCTCACACATTTATCGTGAAAGGAACCAAAAGGCTGACTCATTATCAAAAGAGGGCTTTCAACTAGCCCCCAATATGTGGTTGGTGCATGAAGACAAAGATGGCTAATGTTTATATTGTACCCACAATACTTTTTTGTGATAAACTATTAGTTGTGTATCGATTCTAGTTTTTGTTGGTGTTGATTTTTTTTGCATACCTTTTCATAATACTTTTTTAAAAGATTGCATAAAGGAACTGTTGTGTTTTTTTTTACTTAGGCCACTAGGGCATGGGTACTTGTCCTTAGATTGGAAAACCAATATTAGATATTTTGAGGATTGGATCCAGGGATAATATTGTGTCTATTTTTTTGCCTTGTGAAAGGCTACAAGAATGCTAGTGAAGCATCTGCTCGATGTGATTTTTCTCTTATATGAGTAAACTTACGGTTTTTTTCTATGAGGAAAAAAATATATAATTATTAAGGCACTTCAATTAGGTTTTATATTGGATTTTACCATCAATTTAGCAAAGTAAAGTAAACTAACAATTTAGCATTAGTTTAGCAAAGATTCATTTAGTGACTTAGAAACCCTAATGTTGAAAAAGACAAAGAGAAGTATGGAAGGAAAGAGCTTGAAATTTGTTGTTATAGGTGATAAAGTCACTTGGGATGAAGAAGAGAGTTTTGATGGGTCTCTAAGAGTGATCCATGTCCCATATGATCCTATAGATGTAGCTCAACTTTCTTTCAAAGTAAGACTTGGACCCAATCTCGAATACAAATATATGTGTGCATGTAGGTGTGTGTGTGAAATAACATTAGATATACTACCACCAAAGATAAATAAATGAATTTTTTTAGTAGAGAGACCCAAGTGCCCTTAGAGGGGATGATACCACCCTTGTTGTAGTTGTGATGGGACCTCCTTAAATTGGAATGGTCAAATCATCCAAGCATTGGTGGAACTATACCAATGAATATGCCCTAGGGTAAATCAACAAGCCTTCAAGTTTGGAGCCAAGATAATCGCAAGGGATCCATGTATATATTATGGAAATGATAGGTGCAAGTAACCCAAGATCACGGGAGAGGTGGGAGAGAGATTAGATCAAGATGTGTTGCAAATCCAATTGTGCAGATGCAACATAATGTTTCAAAGATAAGTTGTTCAAAGATACTTCACAAAAAGGAACAGAAAGGCATAAATAGGCAAGGCAACGACCTCAAGGCATACTTGTATGTTAGGTTAGATGTTGGATAGCCAAAGTCGTATGAAATTAGGCCCAAAATCCTCCTTTGTTCCACTAACTATGGAACATAGGTGTGGAACCCTCTTTACAAATTAGTGGCACTCTCTCCAAAGTAAGATGAGGAAGAGTTAAAGGGGTTTGACTCGCTTTGACCCTTTAAATATCAATCCAAAATAGATATGGGCCATCATGGACCTGTAATGGAGAATCCTAAGTAATTATGGACCCAATCGAGTATTTGCACCCCAAAATGAACCCATAAATTTAGGAAATACATGAAATGCATGCTTTGAGGGTCAACAGGAGACAAACTGGTGACTAAGGACCAAAGAACAAGAGAGGGAAGTGAAAAAGGACCCTACCCAAGAACTAGTCATCCCTAATATGTCATACATCAAGACTAAGGTAGGGGGAACTCAAGGAAGTTTATCCATCATAAAATAGCATCTAGAGAAGTATTGTGTCACTACTAGATATGTCGTGTATGAACATGGCATAAGGTCAACCATATATCACAACCTCCAAGTGAGTAGGCATATGTGGGACCAGTACTAATGTACAAAATCAGTATGTTATAATAGACACCTTCCCTTGTGCATCATTGATATGTTATTATTGTCTCCTTTTTTTTCTCTTTATCTTTTGTCACCTTTTTGCTTTATTCTCCTTCCTTGTTGTTGGAGTTACTTCACACACACCTAGGATTTATTTTTCCTAAGGTTTTTCCTTGTTTATTATTCATTATCTTGTCTCCTATATTTTAGGGGAGAATATTCCACCTGGAGAATATTCTCTTTCAGTTGACACTTCAGTTTGACTAGTTGAGTTGAGTTTAGATGTTGCATTGGTTTTATCACCATGTAACATTGGGATCATCACCATGCTAATTCGACCTTGCCTTGGGATCATCACCAAACTGGTGCATTAGCCTTGATTCCCTGAGTTAACTCATCACTACTCTCTATCCAGTCAGTTCATTGAAGACTAGTTGACTAGTTAACTCAACCAGGTGGCAGTTCACTCCCGTAACTGCCTGAGAGACTAGAATAGGTGGCAGTTCACTCCCAAAACTGTTGGTGTGTGTCAAGATCACTCTATACCACCACTATGGCGCATTGGTTCACCTCCAGTGTGCACTCATTGAGCTATACAGAGTATAGCATGTGTAAATTATTAATTATTCATAACGATTAATGAGAATTCTTTCATTCTTTCTCTCCTTCTTCTTCTTTCTCCAATTCTCTCTGCAAATGTGTGTATTATTGTTTATCTAGATCTATTATGTGCAGGTTCAACACATTTACATGGTATCAGAGCCAACGGACTGCTAAGAAAAAGCTACACCAAATTTTTTTGCAAGTACAAAAGATTGAAGACAGCGAAAAGATGGAATTCCAAAAAGAATTCACTCTTATACCTTACAACTATTTTGCATGGAAGGAGAAAATATCCATACATCATTGAACCAGAGGGTTGTACGAGTTAACCTTGAATACAGAGACAGAACTGACATCATCCATAGAAAAATCCAAGTACTTAAATCGCATGGATGAGGCACTCAGAACAATTTGCAGTCTTATTTCTCCCAATCTCATTTTTCACATATCTTTCTATAAGACTCCCAATGAATCCTAGACCACCTTGGAAGGGATCTTTAGAAAACAGGATGAGATGAGGGGACACATGCTCGAGGTGGATCTGCTCACATTGGATCCAAAAAGCTTCGATAATATCCAAGATTTATTTACAAAATTCAAGGATTTACTGTCGCAACTCAAAGCTTGCGGGGTTGATAAATCGAAGAAAGAGAAACAAATGGTTCTCACCATTCTCTCCAAGCTTGGTCCTGAATTATCTGTATTCATATCCACATTACATACTATTAGATTTTCCTCTGGAGCCACCTGGAAGATGCCTTCTATTGAGGACTTTATCGAATCCCTGACACAAGAGCAAACCAAGCTCATCAACATGGGCACAATCAAAGGCCCAAGGGTCCATGCACTCACTGTGCATGATGGCAGCCACAAATATCAGAAATCTAAAGATAAAGATAAACAGAAAGCTCATGCACATTCAAAGAAGGAAGGGTACACAAAACCCTTCACCGATGCCTCCAGATCCAAAGGGGAAAAGGGGAGAAATGCACGTATTGTCACAAAGGATTCCATTCGGAATCTGCATGCATGCAAAAATAAATAGATCTGATGTCTCAAATACTTCAGCAAAACAACATTGGAGATCGCATCCCTGAGGATGCCAAGAAGAAGAAGCCAAAAGATCCAAATTCCAAGAAAGGCAATTCTAGCCATGCCTTGATTGCCATCAACTCCTCTCTCGATGCTTGGATTGTTGATTCAGGAGCATCACATCACATGGTTGCCTCAAAAGCAATGTATTCTTCTTTGGATGCATGAAAAGGTCCTCCTATTCTGATGGGGGACAACTCTTTTGTCGAAGTCACTAGAAAGGGAAGGATTGAACTCACCAACGGATGTTTCGAGAATGTGTTGCATGTTCCCAAGCTTTCTGTTAACCTTCTCTCCGTGTATCAGATGACAAATTCCGGCACTGGAAAGAAATTCAAATTCACACCAAATTCCGTGGACATATATGAAATGCAAACCAACTCCAGGGTTGCTACCGGTGAGGTAAATCATCAGTGAAGATTGTATACATTTTCTGAATTCATTGAACCTGATTCTTCTTTACTACTTACTCATGTTGATGAAAGTAGTAGTATATGTAACGAAAGGTTTGGACATTTGAATTTCAGATACATGCAACAACTTAGCAAGCAAATATTGGTTGATGGTCTACCATACATCCATTTCTCCAAGGGAGTGTGTGAGGGATGTGTTCTTGGGATATACCCTCAAGAGAAATTCGACAAGGGAAAGTCTCAGAGAGCCTCTGCACCTTTAAATCTGATCCATAGTGACCTCATGGGTCCTTTTCCGCATCCATCGATCAGCAAAGCGAGGTTTTTTCTCATTTTTGTTGACAATTTCTCACGTTTTACATGGATCTACTTTCTCAGGCAAAAATCTGAGGTCTTTCAACACCTCAAAGATTTCAAAGCCCTGGTTGAGACACAGTCCAGAAAGAAGATAAAAGTCCTTCGAACTGATAATGGGGGAGAGTATGTAAATCATGTGATCCATAATCTTTTCCATGAGGTAGGGATTCAGTTGCAACACACAGTTCCCTATACTCTGCAGCAAAACAGAGTTGCTGAGTAGAAAAACATATCTCTAAAGGAGATGGCATCTTGCATGTTGCATGAAAAGTCACTACCACAGAGACTATGGGCCGAAGCACTTAACTATGCAACATACATCCAAAATAGATCTCCCCATAGATCTATTAAGGATAATACCTCCTACGAGGCTTAGAGCAGCCTCAAACCGGAAGTGACCCGCTTTCACATTTTCGGTTCACATGCATGGGCTCGAATTCCCTCTAAAAAGAGGAAGGCACTTAATCCACAGAGCACTGAGTGCATTTTTGTTGGATACCCCGATGGTGTGAAGGGATATAGGCTTATTGATCTTTCCTCGAATCGGCTCATTATTGAGTGAAGTGTTCAATTCGAGGAAAGTGTATCACATGCACCTCATCAATCACATGTAGACACCTTCATTCTTCCACCTGTTCGAGATGATGAGCATGCACATGTTGATTCTTCTTCAGAAGAGAGTTCTAATTCATAGGACTCAAATGATTCAAATTCAGAGTCAGTATAGTCAGATGCAAAGTCAGAGCATCTAGATGCAGTTGCAGAGCTAGAGAAGAGGCCCAAGTGGGCACAGACTACTCTTCAGAATGCAGGGTATCTCATTGGTGATCCAGCCAATACTAGGAGGACTCGATCTGATTTCGAGGAGCCTCCTGTTGCGGTCACTGCCATTGAACCATTGCCTTCTAGGCATCTTTTCTTGGTTCAGTCTTCAGATCCACAGTCTTATGGCGAAGCTACTGGAAATCCCTTTTGGGAATCTACCATGCAGGAGGAGTACAACTCCCTCCTCGAGAACCAGACTTGGGATCTGGTTCCCATTCCTTCTGGGAGGAAACTTGTCAGATGCAGATGGGTCTACAGGACCAAGAGCATAGCGGATGGACATATCAGCAGATACAAAGCTAGGCTTGTCGCCAAAGGCTTTCAGCAGGTTCATGGTATTGACTATGATGAGACCTTCGCTCCAGTAGAGAAGATGGATTCCATACGATTGGCACTTGCCATTGCGGCAGCCGAGGAATGGGAAGTCCATCAGATGGACGTGAATATTGCATTTCTTCACAGTGATCTCTCTGAGGAGATCTACATGGAGCAGCCCTAGGGATTTATGCAGGACTCATATTTGGTCTGTCGATTGAAGAAGTCACTTTATGGCCTCAATCAGGCTCCGAGGGCATGGTATGCCAAGATGGATTCCTACCTGTTGTCACAAAAATTTGTACATTGTAAATTAGACCCAAACATCTACATGCTCAGGACGACTGATTCACTTCTACTTTTAGTTATGCATGTCGATGATTTGTTGATCACTGGGTGCTTGACTTCAACGATTGTTGCAGTCAAGAGGATTCTACATGACAGGTTTTTGATGATGGACATGGGTCCACTACACTTCTTCCTTGGACTCAATATCAGTCAGGATGCATCAGGCATCAAACTGTCTCAGGTCAAGTATGCACGAGATATCCTCGAGATATTTCACATGACAGACTGCAAGTCTGCTCCGACTCCTTTCCTATCAGGAGTCAAACTTGAGGATGGCAGGGAGACTCCACTAGTTGATAGAACACTACACAGACAGCCAGTGGGGAGCTTGTTGTATCTCACACACTCCAGACCAGACCTCTCATATGCAGTTGGTGCAGTTTCCAGGTTCATGCAGGAGCCGCATGAGCTACATTGGAAAGCTGCAAAGTGTATCCTTCGATATGTACAGGGCACCATCACCTTTGGGATTCATTATGTAGCAGAATCTACATTAGATCTCATCGAGTTTACTAATTCTGAATGGGTTGCCGATAGCACTAATTGCAAGTCCACATCTGGTTACTCACTCAGTCTTGGTTCTAGGCCTATTTGTTGGTCAAGCAAGAAGCAAGTTGCCATTGCTCTATCTTCGGCCGAGGTAGAGTACAGAGGGGTAGTTAACATAACCATTCAGGTTATGTGGCTATAACATTTTCTCACTAAGTTGGGCATTCAGTTTCATCGGTCGATCGTCATCTGGTGTGACAACCAGAGCACTTTAAGTTCTGTAGAGATCTAGTTCAGAGGCAGCGGACGAAGCACATCTATATCCACATGCACTACATCCGAGACTTAGTACATGAGGGGATCATCGACTTACATTTATGACCTTCCGCAAAACAGATGGCAAACATCTTCACCAAGACCTTTACTGAGCAAAAGTTCCATTCTCTGCGAAGTCGTCTTGGAGTGAAGGACACAGTTGCTTAGAAACTGTAGTTCTTCCTTTTACATACATTGTACCTTGATGGGGGGGGTTTCCCATGAGGTTTTCCCTCTTTCCTCACTTTATTTTCAGTGTATCTTTTGTATTTGGGTACCTAACATGGCCTCGTTGTCGAGACCCACTCTTTATTTTCACCATAGTGATGTTCAGGAGGGGTGTTGGAGTTACTTCACAAACACCTAGGATTTCTTTTTCATAAGTTTTTTCCTTGTTTATTAGTCATAATTAGTCATTATCCAGTCTCCTATATTTTAGGGGAGAATATTCTCTTACATTTGACACTTCAGTTTGACTAGTTGAGTTGAGTTTAGATGTTGCATTGGTTTTATCACCATGCAACATTGGGATCATCACCATACTAATTCGACATTTCCTTGGGATCATCACCAAACTGGCACATTAGCCTTGATTCCTTGAGTTAACTCCTCACTACTCTTTGTCCGGTCAGTTAACTAAGGACTAGTTGACTAGTTAACTCAACTAGGTGGCAGTTCACTCCTGTAACTGCCTGAGAGACTAGACTAGGTGGCAGTTCACTCCCGTAACTGCTAAAGTGTGTCCAGGTCACTTTAGACCACCACTATGGTGCATTGGTTCACCTCCAGTGCGCGCTCATTGAGCTATACAGAGTATATCATGTGTAAATTATTCATTATTCATAACGGTTAATGAGAATTCTTTCATTCTTTCTCTCCTTCTTCTTCTTTCTCCAATTCTCTATGCAAATGTGTGTATTATTGTTTAGCTAGATCTATTATGTGCAGGTTCAACACATTTACACTTGCAACTCATTAATATTTTTTCTCATGGATAGCAATTCTTGCAAGGGGGGTAGTATGGTATGGTATGGATTCCACACTTTAGTACTCACATATGCCTATCCACTTAGAGCTACCATAGTGCAACTTAATTTTGTGCCATATCCATCTGTAACCCACCTTATTATGACTTGTTAACTCTTGCCTTGCATTGTGAAGGCTCTTTTGCATTGGATCATTCTTATTTGAATAAACTTGCCTTATATTATATATATGACCTCTAGCACTTAGGTAGATGTTAATCAAAACTTTATTATTAAAGGAAAAAATATCAACATTGAAGAGGACATAGGAGAATCCCATAATTCCCTCTCTCATTTTTAGAAAGATTTCATTTCTTTTTCTCAATTTCATATTTTATTTGTTAGCTTAAAAAATGGTTGAGTGCTAAACAACAAACACCAACATACTCTTTAACATTCAAAGATCTTATTTTAAGCACAATGTTGCTCAAGAAGGACTAAGTAGTCTTAAATATTAAAAGAAAGAAAGTAAGTATTGCAAGATATTATAACTAATAGAGCTACCCACAACACATATTTTTCCTTTCTTTGTATAATGTAAGCACAAAATCAACTATGAATTTACAAGATGACAGAAATAGAAAATATGGTCAAGTCATCAAAGAACTTTAAAGGATCATTGAATTAATGATAAGAAAAAAAAGCCACTTGCTCAAGATTCCATTGATTTGAAACCACATAGAATTCATAAAAGCTAAATGGTTTCTTAAATGGTTATTTATGGATTTGAATTAAAATAATAAGTCTCGAATGTGACAAATTCAAAACTATCTGAAACAACCTCAACAAAACCTCAATGACAAATACTTAAGCAAAGTGATTGTGTTTTCTCTCAAAGGCATTCGGATGTGGTTCCTATGGACCTGAAATAATATAGGAAATGCTTAGAATAAAACAAAGAAGTAGTTGATCAATAATGGGTTCTTCTATTGTAGATAATACATGAAAAACCTAATGGTAAATGGAAGCATTGAAGAAAAGATGGAAGGGAAAGTCAGAGTAGGCAAACTTATAGAAATTGGAAAGGCATTAGATCTAGGTAGCAACCTTTTGCTTTGTCTTTAATTTTTCTCTAAATAATCCTTCGATGTCTTAAAAGTATCATACTAGTGGTTGCAAAGTCATTAAGGTTTTGGGATAGTTCTACCACATTGGCAATAATTCGTGAATATTTTTTTTATTTTCAAGGAGTCAACTTTTATTTTCTTTTTCTCTTTTAACGTCCATTTGTTTTATCATTTTTTGTAGCTTTGTAGTGCATGAAGAGTTTCAAACTCGGGGCTTTCAAAATATATTTCATATGTAATTTAGTGTGATTTAATATATACTCCACATATTGCTTGGAAAAATAAAAATTTGTAACGCTCTTCTGTTACGACATCAAATAATTAAGTACAATAGAGGTAATTTTTTTTTTTTACAACAACTGTTAGGACAAGTGATATGAGATAACAACATACATCAATAATTACACATTCAATCTCATTACATCATCACACAACAAAATTTGAATACGACATCACTATTATTCAATATCAACCATATCACATAAAGATAACATAAGATAGCTACCCGCCCAACCGATCCTGCAAGGTTAGGACCTCCAAAACTAATCAGGGGATCAAATCTTGCTCAAAAATTCAAAGTGCTCGGAATCACTTCAAACCAAACGAGAGCGTAGGCCTCATCGTTACGAACCCAATGCAACTCGTTTGGGTTCAAACGGACATTGGGAGCGAGAGATATCATGTTTTGTTCAAAATGGCAAACAGGGAAAAAAGGGGTGCTGACTGTACAGTTCGTACGGACGCTGACGTGGCAAGACGTACGACACATGGCAGGCAACTATTTGCATAGTTGGCAGGTGACATGGCTTATTTGCAGCGAATGGAATGGTGACATGTGGCCCAATCAATGGCCGCCACGTGTCCCCTATTTATTGGTTTAAAATTTATTTGGAGTCCACCGGAATCGACCCCGTGACCTCCACCCACATGCAAAGCTTTGGCAAAGACCACCAACCAACACGCCACCATAGTGTTTCTTAACACTATATGGTGCCCATTACATTTGAATTCAAATAATGTATGTATGGGCGGGGGGTCGAGCTGGTGCCTAGCCCCAACCCGTGGTTATGTGTATTGTAATATGGCCACGGTTTAAACCCTTTGCGCGCACATTTAAAACTATACCCTGGTCACATGTTGAGTTGTAATATGACCACAGGCGCGGGCATATGTTTTAACATAGCCCTGTTTCCATGGCCGCGGTCGCATATTTGTTGCCATATGACCCTTGAACGTGCGCACGGGTACGCATTGGTTTGAATTCGGTTCAATGGTTATGGCCTTTACTTTTTAACGCACGGTCATATGGGTCATATGACCTTGCCCTTGGCGGTTAGGGGCTAGGTGCGCCCATAACCGTCCCACAGTTTGTACGGTTCGTGCGGTTGCGCCTGGTGCCAATTTTTATGCTTTAAATTGTGTGTGGGCTAGGTTGAGCCAACAAAGGGTGCATTTTGTAGATGCAGAGACAGCAAGCTTGAAGGGGGGACTTCCTGGAAGCCTATCTTCTTCAATTTTTGGCCAAACGAGGTGCCAAAAAAGCCCAGCTAGGGGTTTTTGGACGTTCTGAAGCCATTGGAGCAGTCTATTTGGCATTTTGAGCATTGTAAAGCACATTTTTTATCACTTTGAGCAAATAATACAAATGATCCATTGGAAGCTGGACCAGGAGATGTAGCCCAAGGGAGGGGTGAACTCCTTTATCATTTGTTGTGTTATGTATTTTCTGTTCACTAATTTTTCTGTTGTTTATATGCATCTTGAATGAGTAAATCCTATTAAAGTTGTGTTGCAAAGTTGATCCATTTGCATTTTAACACATAAATTTAACTTGCAAATATATTCAAGAATACAAGTCTTCTTCATTTTTAGATCAAGTTGGTATCAGAGCATTGGTTTTTTGAAGACTTGATTATTTGCAAGTGTTTTGTTTTTTGATCCTCACAAGGTCGAAACTCACAAGAGGAGAAGGTCAACCTGTAGAACCAAGTTCTCATCCTTCAAGGAGGAAGCATATACCATCACCGCAAGTTTCAAGGAGGCATTCACCAAGTATGGCTCATGAAGAAAGTCATGAACATGTTCCTGCAAAAGATGAAGATCTCAAAAAGGTTGTCATGGAAATGAGAGAGATGATGAATATCTTGATGGAAAGGAATGCAAGGTTGCAAGGTGAAGGCTCCAACCCTTCAAAGCACAAGGGAGATAGTGGTGATAAAACTCCAAATGGAAATGGAGGG
>JASDQU010503194.1:0-15261 GCA_032191745.1 Picea mariana
CCCCCGCGTGGAAGAGTGTACATACTTCTGGGGTGTAAATACTTCATGGGGTATAAACATGGCTGAAAGCAAGGACCTCTGCATCAGGAAGATAATCAGGCTCCACAACCAACAGTTGCTATTTGAGGGACAATCTTGTCATCTGAATGACTTCTAGTCACTATAGGTGAGTGGGTAGGTGGTGGAGGAGTCTTACGACCTCCTCATTCCATTAATAGTTTTCAGGCCCTCCTTCTAGCGCCATTTGTTGACGAGCGAAATTGACCGCTCGTCAACTAGAGGAGTGAATCCGGTCCGAGGTTGTCTACTTAACCCAAGTTGTTTGGATTGATCCACTCCGACGGGTTTAGTGGCTCTATTGTCCGATCTAAGTCCTAAGAAAGCGAAAAACAAAACTAAAGAAGATAAAATAACTTGATGAATAACACTCGCTGAAAACTATATACAGATCTAATATATATTTACAGTTTACTAACTAATATTTATAACATAAGTCTACTTATTATATGTATAATATATACAAATGAATTTATTTCTAATATATATATAACATTTACAAAATGTGAATTTTAATCTAAATCTGGGAAAATCAAATATGGATTGATTTATTAAACAACAACAAAGCTATCTTTCAATCTTTTTGATTTATTTTCTTATAATGTTTATAAACAAGAAATGGAATAACAAATTGTCTAATTGAAAATAGAAATCATAGATAATAGGAAATGTTTTAGCTACAGGAGGTTTCTATACTCATTAAACTAATGAAATTAAACTAGTAAAATAACCTGTTATCGCATCCACTATTTGTTTAGTGTGTAGCATCCCATCTCCCTGTCTGATGAGGTAAACCCGCAGCAGAACCTACAATTGCTTCTCATAAATGTGAAAAATCAATAATGGAATTCAAATGATATAACATGCAAGAGATACGATCACAGCAATCTCATAATTTCGCAAGCAGCCACATTAAGATAAATCCTGTTGTGAAAACTTGTGAGTGAACGTTCAAAAATGATAAAGATAAATCTCTTAATCTCAAGTTTAAACAAAATGATTACTGTGTGTTAAATCTGGAACATAAAACATGGATAATATATATGAATTTATATCATACCAATCTGTAGTAAACCACAACAGCGAAAGCAATCATAATTTAATTACAAATCAAAATAATCATGACTTGAATAAAAACACAATATGGAGAAGCTAAAGTAGTGACAAATATCATATTCTATTCAAGTATGCAAATCATAAATCCATAGTTTTTTTCCCAGGCAGAGATGGTCTGAAGTTTACAAAATAACATGCTTATATAGGTTCCAGGAACAAAATGTTTCATGTTGATAACATCAAATCTGTTCAAAAATGTGGGGGATGCAACATCCCAGATTTTACTTGATATCAAAAAACTAACAGCCTAATCTATTTACTAAAAACATAAAGATGGTATGGCTGGGAGATCCCAACAGTGCTTCATATCTCTTTGAAAATCATGAGTTCCTGAAAACAAATAACAATAAGAATATTTTAGATGTATTTTCAATTATCAAAACAAGCAAATCGAAATTTTCTAACTAGCTACAGAATCTCACGATTATGTAGCTAGTTATAATTATAACTAGAATCATATTTTATTCAATCAAACAAAACAAACTAAAAAGTAATCTATGCAAACAAATCGTGTATCCTAAATTGAGAAAGACAGAATCATACTAAACTTTTAAAAAGATCATACCTCAAATTAAGGGATTCAAACAGATCAAGTAATCTTAGAGTTTACTATTGTTGTCGCTGCTTCCACGTTCTTCAAAATAACAGACCCTGTAGTTTTTAGGCGTTTGTCCTTTGCTTGAGCTATGTATTGGAGCCTACTGTTCTCGTTTGCCAACGAATCCACCTATTCTTTCAAGGATTTAAGCTAAGACTGTAGTAAAGGCACATCCTTGTAATACCTGTCGATCCAGGATCGACATTCATTACAATGCGGCTATAGAGACTGTGTATTGGCACTGATAGTATTAATAGTTGGAGAATCGTCCATTTGACATGTAGGTTCATCATGGATTTTGATGCCCGGAAAAAGAGGATTGTCCTTCAGACACAGTGGTAGGTTGGTGACATAATCATAGGGTCTGTCAGCACAAAGTCCATATGAATATGGATACTCTTCGGCCAAGAACCTTTCAATTTCCGAATCTGAATCCTCACTTACCTCAATTGTATTTTTTGTGTCTGCACAGGGCTTGGGTTTGTTTCGAGCACATCGTGAAACCTAATGAGAGGCCCTTTTACTTTTATAATTAACATCGATGTTGCCCTTTAGTTTCTTCTCTTACCTGTGCAAAAGAGAGTGAACCAATTATTGAAATTGGAGGAAGAATGAAGTAAAGCCTTGAATAGAACTTCTTAGCGACAACAAAATATCAAAAAACATTTTGATCAGAGCACAACCATAAATAATTTTCAAAAAGGTGAACTGGTGTTACTCTGGAACAAATCTAAGGAGAAACCATTTATGCACACAAAATTCGAATCACTTTGGGTTGGACCATATATCATCGAAAAGATCATGGGTTTTAATGCTTTTATGCTCAAATATATAAAGAGTAAAATGTTAATGTTTCATGTTCATAGGCAACATTTGAAAATTTTCTTCTCCTGAAATTTTCTCATTTCCTTGTACATAATTTTCATTTATTTAGAAATGTATATCCTTACCTTTCGACCCCATAGCCCAAAGGATAGAAACATCTGGTAGTGAAGATTTTGGATTCTTGACAACCCATAGGGGGTTATCATCCCACAGTTGGACCTAGTTTTTAGACCATTTCATGATTCCTTGCTTTCCTTCCACATTCTATCTTCCCTACTTCTTTACTCCATTTATTTTCCCTCTTCTACACCTCCCCTTTTTCCCTTTTTCTTTCTTCCCTTCTTTTCTCCCTTTCTGGTTACTATACTTAGTCATATTTCATTGATTCACAGGTTAGCGGGCTCACAGGTTGGAGGGCCATAATTTCCACCCACTTGCTTATCTCATAAGTATGTTTCAACACTTAGCCATTTTTCAGTTTCACGAGTTCGCAGGTTTGCAGGTTTGAGTCCTCATCCTCCATTTTGTCGTGACCTCCACTTTTCACCCAAATTTTCGTGATCTACATTTTGACCATCAGCCTTGTCATGGGTGTCGAGCTCCAAAGTATTTTGTTTCTCTTGCATGCGATCCTGACTGACCATTCTTATACACTTAGTATATTTTTTATCATCTATACAATTGTGGGTTTGTGGGTTCAAAGGTTGGTTATTTCATGCAACATTTTATATTCGAAATCTCTCTCGTATGTCCCCGCCATTTTGTTTCTTTTCTGAATACGCATTAAGTATTGTTTAATGCTAACAATTATTTTGTAGGCCCCAAAAATATCGTCATTAATGGTGAAAGGATCGAAGAATTACTCATTAAATCTCATAAAATCTTCATTTGCCAAGGGATTAAATTATCATTATCTTTCCGAAAAGATTTATTTGAGATTATTATTTAGCTGAAGAAATAGTACCATCAACTTATGGTAGCATCAGCTAGACAACAATTTTGTGGTGATACTCTGAGTATATTTGGTGTCGTGAAGACCAAAAATTATAGTGGTAAAGGGCATATTTGTATTATTCCTCTCCTCCTGCACAAAAATATGTAATTTGGGCATCTAGAATCACTCGTGATGGGTGTGTTCCTGAGGTTTTTGATTGTAAGGAACTTGTTGCATGGTGTGTGGACAAGTACAACCCAAGTCAAATAATTATACATCTCCAAGATCATTCTATGATTTCTCTTTCACCTAATGTTTTTCACAAGATGTTAAAGCTGCTAGAGCCGACTCTTACTTTCAAAGGTGAAGATTGTAGAGAATTATTGAAGAAACATAACAATGGGCTTGATCTCCTGTCGAAATATTTGTAGAATATTGCATCTGTCCCAGCAGACATAACTAGAATCCAGGTTGAATCTCTTAAAAACCCTTATCGATAAATTGCATGGATATTTACCAAGTTGACAGGTCAGGAAAACACTACTTCTATCTCTCTCATGATTTTATATATTATGTATTTTACAGTACATGAACAAGCCATTTTTTATTGGGGAAAACTCATTTCTATCAAAATCTCGTCCCAATTATCACACTATAAAAAGGACAGAAATTTTTTTATGGTCTCTTATTTGATATTTTCTATTATGCATTGTTGTCAATTACCAAACTTAACCATCAATAAGAGGGTGAATTGTGAAACAGATCCAGTTACCTTTTGGTATCAGGCACTATGGAGACATAAAGCCCCTCTGTTTTACTATGACGTTTATAATAATTTTGTTTCAGTCTTCAAAAATCTTTTGTTGGGCGAAAAAAATTCAAGGATATCTGATCAAGCTACCAGTTTTTTAGAGAAAAAAGGGCAATTGAAAAAATGAAGAATTGCAGTATCATAAGGATATTTTGCTCAAAAGAGGATACTTCTTTTCTCCCATATCATTTATCTGATAAAATATGTATTACAGAGGTGGCAAGGAAATTTAACTTCTGGATACATTTTTTCCATGAAAAAAGGAAAAAGTAGTTTATTCCCCCGCCATGGAAGATTGGAGAGTTCATGTTCAGAAATATAAATAAAATTGACGAATTTGCAAATCATTTTAACAATGTGAGTTCAAAGAATGCTGAAAATATCAAACGTTTTGATCCGAGCAAGATCTTTGTTGGACATATGCTTTCAGTGGGGTTCAATAACTTTTCATCCAAACTATCTTGAATGAAGAAGAAGAGGGTAACAACCAAAGCACTCCCGTACATAATGCTGGCGATTTAGAAACATTACTTACCAGTAATGATTTTTACAAGCAAAGGGGAAAAGGTCCCAGTGAAAGAAGTGCTCAATCTCTGGTTGTTACTCTCAATAATACTACATCCAGGAGCAATGCTCCAGAGGCCCACCCAATTAAAAAGGATGTCAACAGTAGTTCCAGTGGAGGGAGAGAGAAAAATCCTCCCCCTAGAAAAATTCAGAGTTCACACAAGTTTCCCATGAGAAAGAAAAGGAAAAATTTAGTGCAAGAGGAAGAAGATAATCTTATAGAAAATGACATCCAACACTTTTCTTTGGAGGATATGGAACTAGAAGCAAATATTGAAAAAATATTTCCTACAATAGAACAACTTGAAAATATGGCTCTGAGATATTCTTTATTGGAAGTCATTGGAAATGAGACCTTTAGTGAAGAAGAATCCTTCACTTTTCAAAGTGTTGTTTTTTATAAAGAATCTAAAAAGTTGATTGTAGAAAGAAGTGACCAGAAGAATAAAAAGGGAAAGGCCCACTCAAAGGTCGACCTGAAGGATATGCATCCATCCCAGATTTCCAAAATCCATAGGGAAACTGAGGATGCAATCAACGACTCTATTGATGGTTTAGAGGCTGAAAATGCCAAATTAAAGGAAAAGATCAAGAATTTGAATAACATTGTCCAAGCATGCAGCGAATCCATAGTAAAAAGAGAATAATTATTCAGAAGAATCAAAGATATAGATCTGGCAGGAAACATTGATGAGGTGCAAGATCCTAAGTTAATTCTCAATTCAATGTTTATGACAAGGCAACAATTTGATGAACAAGTGGAGATATTAAAGTTGTTATCGTCTGAGAAATTTAATGGCATAATTGAATATAATGAAGAAGAAATAGATAATTGGTTGGTTGATTATTCTATGAAAAATCAATATATTGAGGAGGCAATACATGGCATTTCTCATGACCTGAGAGATTTAGATTGTGAATTATTTAATATCAAAATTAGGCATGAAATAAATGTTGCGCCAATGAAAAATTACATTGAAGATTGGTTTAAGAAGGAAATTGATAAATTAACTAAAGAAGGCTAAGAAACAACAGTTGAAACAGTTCCTATAACAGCCAACAAGGAAAATAAAAGGAAAACAACAAGCAAGTAAAAAAAGGAGAGACTATCATAGTAAGTTTATGTTGATCACATCTTTCTTTCTTTATCATTTTTTCATCCAGTTACTCTGCCTCTTTGACTAAAAAGGTTTAATCGAAATATGATAACTTCTTCTTGTCTTTTTTCCAGGTCTTGCTATTCTATCATCGCCCACTATCTTCTCTCCACAGCTTACTTCTTGTTTATATTTTCTTTTATGGTCCGCGGGAGCCCCAATCCCAGTCCTCTCGACAAATGCATTTTAATTTCAAAGCTTTGTAACAAATTTTAATACTTCTTATAAATCCCAAGAGAGCTAATTCGGGATCAGTTTTGATGGTGTTTAATAACTTTGAGTTTTGAGTATAAAATATTTGAGATTGATCTATTATTTTCTTTATTTGAGCTCCACATGTGTTTACTCTATTAAATTTATCTTGTGTGTGAAAACCATTTTCTTTTATTTGTATGTGATCATAAATATTTAGTTTAACTATGATGGATGTGAGGAAATTTTTCTTATCTTTTTCAAATATGTGATGTGTGAGGTTCCTGGTCATCTCTCAGGAATTCTCTTTAAAAATAAAACCTTTTTTATTTTCTGTAACCTTTATACTTATTTGAATACCACGGTGGACTTTCTCAAAGTCCTATATTATTTGGAAAATCTAGCATTCAAAGAGTATCATAAAATAGAGAGGAGTACCACCTCTATAAAAATGCAGGGGGATTTGTATCCTCGTGAGGTTGTCGTTTTGGTCTTGAAGGATTCAAGTGTCAACACCTTTCCTATAGGGTCAGTTTTACAAATAATCTACTTTTATAATTTAAATGAACCACTTTTGTAAAATAAGTGAGAAGTACTTTTTCAATAAAGCTATTTTATAAATTAAAGTTGCATGCAAAAATTAGCTTTTAAAAAAGAATAATAATAAAGTGACTTTAACACATTAATTGATTCACTTTTATAATGTCAGTGAGATGCACTTTTATAATAATGTTACTTTATAATTTTTTTCATAATCATGACTACGCAATACATTCGAAGCAATATCAAATGGATGTAACACATGGCAAGTCTAATGATACATGGGAAAGGGAAGAGTTACTCGTTCCTTTCACTACAAAATTATGTCTTCCTTAAATTCTACAAGAGTGCATGGTGCAAATTCTTTAAAAGTGGGGAGATCTCGATGGTATTCTTCTCCATCCAACATGGAGGACTTGAAAAACCTTAGATACTCCACATTCACCATTGATATAATTTGAATATAAGGAGGGTGTATTAATTTGAAGGAATTCCTGTTCACTTGTTCAATAATGTCAAAATTTTTGTATCTTAGTGGCTTCAATTTCTTCATTGCTCCTTGTAGTCTCTCCTTGAAAAGGTAAATCCACACCTTATCTCCAACATGAAAGTTATGATCTTCTTTGTGTTGGTCATGTCTAGAATTATATTATTGTTGGCTTATTTCAAGGTACTCCTTTATCGTTAGATGTATCTACTTGATCTTGTCCATAAATGTTCTTTCCTTCTTCTCATTTCCTTACATCTTTTCTTTGTCTTTATGTTGTCCATACACAGTGTCAAACATTGAAGAGGTAAATAGTTGAAGCAAGTCTCAAAAGTTGATTTGTTGGTGGAATAATTAAGTGCTCGACTATATGAATGATGGATGTACACCAAGTTCTTGTCCCAAATCCTTGGATGGTTGCTATTATACCCTCTCAAGAACTGCCCCTAATTCATATCCACTGACATTTGTATGTAGTTCAAATGGTTGTTGTAAATTGGGAATGGCTACAACCAAATCATTATTGATATTCCTCTTCATGTCTTGAAATTCTTGTTGTTTTGGATTACCCCAATGGAATTTATTTCTGTTGGTGTGCAATGGTGTTGCTACTACTAAAACAATTCATTGAACTTCCTTAAGTATTGAGATACTCCCATGAAATTTCTAACCTTTATCAAGTTGGTGGGAATAGGCCATTGGTTGATGGCTACAAAGTTGTCTAAATCCACCCTCAACTCTCCTCCATCAAACATGTGTCCAAGATAAATCAAGGACTCCTTCCCAAACTCACATTTCTTCAAATTTGAAATCAATTGATTCTTCTTTTAAGGTCTCTAGTACTTATGTTACATATGAGATGTGCTCTCACCATGTATTAAAAAATATTAGTATTTCATCTAGTTTCACTATTAAAAATGAGTCAATAAAATGATGTAGCACATCATTCATCAATCTCATGAAATGTGCAAGTGCATTACATAAACTGAAAGACATCACAAACCACTTCTACAAAACTTGTCTCATCTTGAACGTTGTCTTCCAAACAACTTGTTTGATTCTCACTTCATGGTAACCTGATTTGAGGTCCATCTTGGTGAAGAGATCCACTTGTTGTAGTTGATACAAGTCATGAACCCTTGGAAAATGATATCTATTCTTTATGGTGATTTTTTTAGGGCATGGTAGTCAATGCATATTCTCCACATTTCTTCCTTATTTGGAACCATTATGATCGATGAACTACATGATGATGTAATAATAATGATGAATCCCTACTCCAACAACTTACGGAACTACTTCTTCACTTCATCTTCTTCAATGATGGACTTCCTATACAATCTAATGTTTGGAAATGGTGACTTCGGAAATAACTAAATTTTGTGTTAAACCTCTTTCTTGGGCGGCGACCCTTAAGTTTCTTGGAACACCTCCTTGTAGGATTCAATCAGTTTTGTAGTTGCTAGCACTCCTTGCCACTACATCCTCACAAGGATTCTCCCATATCTATCCTATTGTCTTCTCCTTGTTGTTTTCCTTCTACAAAAAACAACAAGATAAAATTCTTTGTGCTGCCAATGGTTATCTCGGTCTAATGAGCAATGATCAAAGAGAGTTTGGCTTTGTCCCTTTGTGCATTTATGGAATATGCCTTTAGATATTTGATGAGACTATACTAGTTTTTTCTCCTCTTATAGATGTCATCTCTCAAGTACAAGTATGGGATTACTAGGATGACTCCACACACATCCAATGGAACAACATCTACTACCACTTCATCCACAAAATTTTAGTTGATGGTAAAATTGAAAATTCATTGTTTTCCTACTCTTACATCTTTCCTTACCCATCCAAGGGGTATGGCTATAGATGGTTATGAGTCTCTAAGATAAGATTCTTGAACAATTATGCAGAGATCAAATTGGATTGAGAACTAGGATCAGACAAGTAATACACCTTACTCCATTTCATGTGGATCTTGAAGTAGAAAAATTATGTAATCTCCTTCTCTTCCTTGTGACTGTAACCAATCGGTGTTACTTCCTTATGAAGAGTAGTACAACTAATATTCCCTTCCAGGTATTAGGCATTTTCCACCTTCTCCTCAACATCTATATTTATCAAATTCTTATTCTTCTTCCTCTTCTGAAATGCTTGGGGCACTTCTTAGGGTGCAATTTCCAATAGTCTTCACCAGTGTGTCCATATTTCTCACAAGACTTATATTGATTGATAGAAGGAGTTACTTCTAATGTTTCTTCCATGATATTATTTTCATTCCACTTCTTCTTCCATTTTCTCTACTTCTTTTGTGGTTCAGTTGGCTTGTGCATCCCAAAATGTTTCTTCCACTTGTCTCCTTCAAGGTATTATGCTTGACCACTTTATTCATCAATTGTATTGGCATTAAATAACATTAATTGTCATTGAATTTGAGGAATAAATGCTCCCAAATAATTGATCAACATATTTGGACTTTTCATAGAAACACCCAGTTGTATAATTCTCTTCCTAACCTTTGTAGTGAACTCCTGAATTGATTGCCTCTAACGTTTCCTAAAATAGTGCCATGCAATATGTTGGTTCTCTTCATAGCTTTGATCATGTCCTTGAACACCTCCAATCTGGTCATCAGTGACTCATTTTATAGTGATGTGTTTGCTACATCACTCTCCCACCATACCAAAGTAGGGCCTTCAAGATTTATTCTAGCAAATGCAATCCTATGTTTCCTACCAACTTTGTGTACATTTAAGTACACCTCCATCCATTGTAGCCACTAGTTCAATTTGATGGAATCAATATATCCTACATAATTCTTGATGTTCATGTTTTCCTCTTCATGAAAAGGAAACTATAGTTTGTTATATCTACATTCTCCCATCTCTATCTCAGTTTTGAGCTTTGACTTTGGTTTCTCCCTTTTTCTTGGTATCTTCTAGGTTAGCCTTTTGTTCTAAGCAGTTGTGTTTCCATCACTATTAGTATGGCATTTATTTGTTCTAATTGATCCAACCTGACTTTGGGATATTCTTCTTCTTCATCTTCTCCAATATGACCCCATTTCATTATTAGTCCTTAGCTTCTCTGAAGGAACAGAAACAATTCGTACCCACTTCTCTTGGAAGAATTGAAGATGTTTACCATATAGGCCTCACCAAGTATATTTGGACTTGGTATTTAATACCATATAATATGTAAATGGTAGGCTTATAACCTGTCCATTTCACCAACACAAATTCCTTAAAAAATTATAATTCCCTCCAACTCTTGTAACTACTTTTAATGAGAAAGATGGTGAATATTGTAAATTTCTACTAATAGTAGGTGTTTGGATTTCTCCTCTACGTAATGTTTGAATTCTAAAAAACTTATCTCAATGAAACTTCACTTTCTCTTCTCCTTTAGATGTACTTAGGATTCAACTTAAGTAACAATCAATGCTTAGATATATGTTTATATTGAATTCCCATGCTATTTAAATTCCACTCAATGAAACTAATGATATGGATACTCTCTTACACTTAAGCACGAATCCAAGAATGATCATGACATGACCACTCTCATCAAAATATGCATAAGATAATATTAATTAATTGCATGAAAATTGTCTTTACGTAAAGGTGGTGACTAAAACAATTACATCTCATACCAAGTCCATTTAACATGGATACGTTCAAACCAAATGATACTCACCAATCCAAAATGTCAAGCAAGTAATTAAAATTTCAGGTTTTGATTGAGTTGAAAAATTTAACACTAATCCTTCTTCCCAAATCACCGAACAACTGTCCAAGTATATTCATACGCCCAAACATCAAAGTGTGCGACCCCGAGGAGTAGGACACAACCCAAACAAGGTGCATACAACATGTATGGCCATCATAGACAGGGATGATTTTAGGGGCTAAATTTTGCTCATGGGCTAATTTTTCATGGTTTTTCCAAAAACGAGATTCGCTATTTTAAAAATGATTCGCCCAAATTCTATAGGATAAAATGATTTTACCTTAAAAATCGCCAAAATTTTATAAAACCTATATAAAATACTTAGAAATTTGAATATTTTTAAAAAAATATCGCCAAACATTTATAGTTGACATATGAAGGATTAGTATTATTCGCCAAGGTTTCTACATTTTAAAATAAATTTTCATCCTTAAAATCATCCCTGATCATAGAGCCCAAAACATAATGTCGATAAACGTGGATGACCATGGGGAGGGAACAAGGGCTGCATATTTCTTCCAAGAAAACTACAAGGGCTAAACATGTCTTCTAAGAAAACTAAAAGCAGTGTGCAAACTTTAGACAAACAATAAAATAGCGCATATGGTAGCCATGGGAAAGCAAGGAAAATGTGGTGTTTTCTCCAAAAATCAATTAGCTTGGAAAAACATAATTAGAAACCCTGTACACTAATGTAACAACTTTGTAATGGTAGTCATATATTTCTAATATCATAAATGAATGGATGGAAGAGAATAGAGAGTTATTGGGATTATTCATTTTCTCATGAAGAGTGTAACCATGAAGGAAATTATCAAAACTACAATTGATAACGGATTCTTATCCTATCAAATAAACACATGGAACAATTTAAATACATAGTGGCTTCTATTAAAAACTCACATTCAAAACTTAGTATTAAAGCAAAACAAAGAAAAAATCCACCACACATAAACATAATATTTACCCTAGAAACTTAAATGGGAAAACCAACTTTTAGTTGGTTTTGGCTAGGCTTTTTATTTTTTAGCAATGTGCAAGTTACAATACTCTCAATCTCTCTGGTCCATTCGCAATCCTCTCATGAGAATTTGGTAGCAATTCCTCTCACTCTCAACCAAAGAACTCATGTTCCTTTGTGGTGCAAGAGTAAATAGGAGAATAGCTCAGTTGGGGGGCTTAGCTAGAAGGTAAAGCATCCCTAACTCTTCAACTTCCCCAAGCCTAATGTTGGATTCTCCTCTTTTTTCTTTTCTCATCAAGCATTTGAGGAATTTTTTAAATACATTTTTTTCCTTCTTAGTTTTTTCAATACATTTCCTTTTCAACTGCTTATGTTTCTCGTGATTCCATTGATATTACTATATTAACACTAGTGTGAACATCAGTGATATGGCATGGGGCCCTTCACATCGTCAACTCTATCTCCTACCTTGTCCATAGCCTCAAACCTTTCCTATGTTGATTCTCATAGAACCTGAGTCGATAGCCAATTGTTGTAATGTGGATCCAATTAAGATTGAACTCCTTCCAAATAAATGCAATTGGATAGATATAATTTCATTGGAATCCTCCTCAACTAATAACAAACAACCCACTATGACCACAACAAAGTAGAATAAAAGAACAATGAGCCCATTGAATATATAATCTACTATACGGTTCAATATGCCCAATTTCTCACCATAGTAAATTTGTTTCTTGATAAATACTCATCCTTTTCAAATCTCTTGGAGGACAATGACTTCTTCATTCATAATGTCTTCCCAAAACCCTCTCTTTTAATGAATCAAAGTTTCACTTCTCCAATTTCATATGGAAATGTGCTCCTTCACTAGCCCCTATGATCAATAGAGGTCAATAATGTCTTCTATTTCTCTATAAAATGCAAAGTCAAACTAGATGCCTATAAATCTAATAAAATTGTTGTCTTCTAACATCTAGAAAATGATTATAGGCTTATTTATTTAGATTTCATATACTTAGTTAATTACAATTCATCTAGAATATTAATGGCAAACTACCTGCAACTCTAGCACATGAAGCAATGGTAGCTAGCACTGGGAATAACCTTCTATTGCTAAAACTAGTTAGAATATCTTGTGTGTGATTCCTCCCATATTCACGTTACAAAAGTTTTAGAGGTGCATCTCAAGCTCCTGATCTTCGGCA
Organism: Picea mariana; assembly: GCA_032191745.1. Taxonomy (NCBI): domain Eukaryota; kingdom Viridiplantae; phylum Streptophyta; class Pinopsida; order Pinales; family Pinaceae; genus Picea; species Picea mariana. The sequence goes on from JASDQU010503194.1 coordinate 13,186, forward strand.
AGGTATAGAAAGAAAGGAAAACTTATCTAGTTAGGTCAAGTCAATAGTGTATTTCTTCAAACTCCACCTAGCCATATAATTCAAAATTGCCACATGTGTCATGTATTAGCAGGGAAAGTGTCGGGTTTCATGCTTGAAAGGTATATTTCATGGCATGTAAACACACTTGAAGTTCTAGCCTAATTCTATCTTCTATGTCCTTGTAGCATTTGAAGTTGGAGCCCTAATTATTTTTGCTATGCACTTTAACTAATTAGTAAGTATTGAGTTATCCCTGGTAACCTAGTAGTTATGCCAAGGGTAATATCAATCATTCATTTGGTAATATCATGCATGTAAAGATAATAATTATAATCCCATTGTGCCTTGGCGATCCTAGTATATTTTTGGAAATCTAATCAAAGATTTCCAAATCGTGCTAGGGTTCACCTCAACAATCCTAATACAACTAGAGAGGACTTTCGCCCTAGCCTAGGGGTGAATGAAGCTATTAAATATCTCCATATTATGAGGACTATATCTAAGAAGTTTTGTTCTAAAGGAGTATAGGGGGAATCTTTCACAGAAAATCACCTTTTGAGGTTTTCTTTCTTGTTTGAGATCCAAAATACATACAATTATCTTGCACCTCACTTCCTCAAACCAATTGCAGTAAAAATTATTCCAGGAATTGTCTTATGAGCAATAGCCACTTTTCTAATCAACAAGTTGCCCTTTCATTTGTATAGTGGCAGGTTTGTTGCTATTCATGGTAGGGCGATTTTCCATCTTGTAATATAAAGGAAATGGAGTTAAGGCTGATTTTGATTTCAATTAGTAGTATTTCATAGTTAATCATCTTATTCGTGATGTCACAATGAAGACAATATATGAAGGAAGTTTTTTTCTAAAAGAGTTGTTCAATCATGTTGTCATTGATGTCAAATGATTGTTGTCAAAGGGTTAATATCAAAGGATTGAGTGATTTATTGATTGATGATTGATTTCAAAGGGTTGATGTCAAAGGAACAATGTCTTTTCATAGCATACTGATGTAATATGTTTTATCCTTGATGAGAATGGAAAGATGTCAAGTGGAATCATAGTCATATGATGTTATGCATAGATGCATCAATGAGTTTTCATTGATATATGATGCATAGTTGGATTTATGTAAATATAACTCATTATTGTCTTATCATGGTTGATAAGGAGTACAAATAGATGAACTCCAAAGTGGTCCCCTTATGGTGAAAGCCCTCATGGGAAGACGCTTTGTTGTTGAGTTGTCCTAGAAGTATGGATATAGAACCCATGCTTAATTGTGGAATAATGAGAATAATATCAGTTAATTTGTCAGTGAAACTATCCTAGATGGATAGTTCTTGTCATTCTATTTCCGGTGGTATGTGGAATGTCACATAATTGTTCATGGTTTGAGAGTTATGGCCTTACGAAGTTGAAGGACCCTCACATGTTGGCTTGAAGCCCCAAAAGGTCAAAGAAGTCAAGTGCTTGCAAAGAAGGAGGATTATTTAAATATTAAATTGAAGTGACAAAATCAAAGAGGATTATTTAAATAATNAATAAAGTGAAGTGACAAAGTCAAGGAGGATTATTTAAATAATAAAGTAAATGGAGAACTTTCTAATTATGGAAAGTGGTTAACCCTAAAAAGAGGAAAATGTGTTAAGTGATCAAGTGGCTATTGGATACATGGACAAGTGGAAAATTGGGAAAAGTTGGACAAAGTGACCTAGAATATGCTTCTAAGGAAGCTACTTGGAGAGTATAAATAAGAGGCAAGGGGTCTCTTGTAAAATGTATCTCTTGAGTGTGTATTAAAGATCCATTCTGAGAGAGAGTGTGTAACGTCCCCAGCCACCAACAGGCTAGGAAATGTCACTACAAGACATTTCTCTTAGCTCTAATACCAATTTGTAACGTCCCCATCCACCAACAGGTCGGGCAACGTCACTACAGAATGTCTCTTAGATCTCATACCATTTTGTGGAGTCCACAAAACATACATACATACATACATACATACACACACACACACACACACACACACACACACACACACACACACACACA
>JASDQU010503194.1:16243-26872 GCA_032191745.1 Picea mariana
TGATGGCCATGGGTTCAACAATGGCAGAATTGGCTGGTTGTGTGCTTTCTCAGTGCGTGAGTGAAATCATGAGGAGAGATGGGGAAGATTGGTCTACATAGAGAATATCGTGAGAGCGTGAAAGAAAAAAATGTTTGTACGTGAACCTCCCTCCGTGAGTGAGTGAGTGAGTGCCCCCCCTCCCCCCTTAAGAATGCATGTGCCTGAGATGACACATGTCACTCATGAAGCATGGTCCTTTCCATTTGGAAGTCATTCTCTCTTCCCAAAGGAACTTAGCATATAAACATATCCTTCTAATCAACTTCGGGAATAATAATAAATTATTATTCTCTTGGACTTAAGCCCTTAGTCTTAGCCCCTCTTTCCATCCTCTCAACCCCCTCTCCCTTACCCAACCTAGTGGAGCTTAGTCCCCCATACTCTTTCTTCGTGGTCGGTCTACACGCAAGGATGTTTTTATATTAATAATATGAATATTTACATGTACAAAATAGGCTCACGACCTTTAACACCTAGGCTCTTCGTCCTAATAAACACATAAGGCCATAGCTTATAATTGCTTGGCTCACCAGCCTACAAAACATGTTACAAGTCTGTTGACGGGAGAAAATGACCATCCATCAATTGGAAGAACGAGTCTGGTCCGGGGTTGTCTAAATAACCCAAGTCGTTTGGTGTAACTCGTTCTGACAGGTTTAATGGCTCTGTTAGCCAATCTAAGAGTCCTAAAGAAAATTAAAAAAATGAAATAAATTACTAATTACTATATATATATATATATATATAGTAACTATTGTAGGTATATTTAAATAGCAGATATATTTATCCTTTTTGTGTACCTAATACACACACTACAAGTTTTAATCTAAACTTACAAAACTCAATGTGAAAAATGACTGCTTTGAAGAAGCAGATAAAGAAAGCACATAAAAAATGTTTTTGGTTTTTTCCTTATAAATCTTAAACTAATAAAAAGAAAATACTATGAAATAGAAACGTGTGGATAGTCGAAAACCAAACCACACATTCGAATTTCAGTGATAAATAACAGAAAAATGTAAATGAGCTAACATGTTAGTGAATTAGTGATGTGTATCCAAGCATCTTCATGATTTGAGAACATCCAAGTACCATGTCCAAGAGGGAAACTTGAAAAGAACCTTAGGACTGTTCTAAATAAATTCAAGACAATGTGTTGGAAATTTGGGTGTTAATGACTAAAGCGGAGACACCAACATAAATCTATAATTTTATGATTATACATAATTACTGTAAGATAAATCTGAAAGTAATCTGTACATTTCGTTTTTCAATCAAAATTGAAAGATAAACCCTGTCATTTTAATTGAAAACATAGTGCTAGCATTTATGTTTTGAGGAACAAATTGCAGATGGTATTTATAATATAATATATTGCACATCACAGATCATTTAATCTAAAGATATTAGATCTATACATGTATCAGGACATAAAAAAAACATAAATGATAACATTATAAACAAAAGGCTAAAGCCAAAATGTGTAAAATGCTATTTCATTAAGTTTTGAAGTCACCCATTCATCTCTTGCTCCCAGCAAAGATGTCTTCATAACAAAAATCTGAAGTATTTAAAGAGTTCAAGCAAGCTAAGCATCCTATCTTCTAAGACAGAATCAAATCCCAGGATGATTTACTAATTACAAAAATAGAGAATAATAAAACCACTCAATATCGAACTATATCTCTTAAGATTATAAAAGGTTTGTTTATGTTTACAAAATGAGCCAAAGAAATGGATAATAACCCCAGAAATACTCCATCTCATTAGATTGCCACAAGTTGCACGATATCCTGAAAGGAAAAACAAAATAAAGAAATTTAGATATTAATTTGACCAATATTTTCCAAAATTTTGAATGAGAACAGACTGGCTACAAAATATGTTGATTCTATAGCTGGTCTTATTTTAAACAACAGAAAACCGATTTAATCTATACTAATAAAAAAAATCAATAAAATCACATAAATCCTTACCTTTCAACTGAATGCTAAATTCAGCTCATAAAATCATAGAATTAATCACTGCTTTGACACACTCGACATTTTTTATTATGACATTTCCAGTTCTCTTCAAGCGTTTTCCTTTCCTTTGTGCACTGATCTTGATTTTGTGGTTTTCATTTGTTAACAGGTCGATCTGAGTCGTGAGAGTCTTGATCTTTGCTTGTAGGAAGGGGGCGTCTGAGTAATACTTTTCTATCCAAAGAAAACACACCTCACACCGTGGATCTGGAACATTCGGTTGAGGAAACATATGACTGTGCGTCAAAACGCATCCACTGTCTACCGTGGGTTTTTGACTGCATTTGATCCCTGGGAAATTTTTGTTATGTTTCAGGCATGGTGGCAGATTATCTACAAAATCGTAGGTCTAATTGGGAATCGATTTATGGTAAGTTGGATCTTCCTCCTCCAAGAACTTTTCGATCTCAGAATCAGAGCTCTCATGGACCTTGATCACTTTGATCAAGCTCACATGAGATCTATTTTTATTCTGTAAACTCCTTGAGATCAATCTCTCGGCTCTTTTGTTAACAAAACCTAAGTCTGGATTCTTCCTAGACAGTTTGTGTGAGCGTTTATTGTCATTCTTTGCCATGGTATTAGGGGAAACATATTTCTCACGCTCAGGAGATTCAAATATCATAGGGTCAACATCATGTTGTTCTAACATAGGCTCATCAAGCGTGGCCCTATCACAAGGTTCTTTGGATAAGAAAAATGTTCTGTCAATGGAAGGGATAGGGGTTTCTTCTAACATGGTCTTATCAACCTCTGTGGGGTTGGATGTAATAAAGACATTTTAAGATAAGAAAGTATCCCAATCGTCGCCTTGCAATTTTAAATGATGGACTAATAGCATTCTGATCAACCCATGATGGAATAAAGTGGAATTCAAACACTTCCTTTTATACCTCTTGGCCATTTTATATAAACTTCTCAATAAATAGAATGTCATGTTCAACTAGAAACCGATGAAATTCATTAATAGTCTAATGTGGTAAAGAAAACGAGGCCGAAGAAACCTTCACATGTAATGAACTGCCTTAAAACGGCCAATAAACCATGCCACCTAGTATTTAATAGAGATATAGGCATACCTTTATCACGGCACTAGATTTTTCGAGAGGTAAAGAACAAACTCCATGGCACCTCCTCTAACTTGGAATTCTTAAACCATTTTTGCCTGCTAAGGGGAAGACCTGTTGCCTGGCTCAAAAACACCTCGGTGATTTCGATTTGAATGTCACCCACTTTGGCTCGGCATCCACCGAAAGAGAGGGAAAACTCCTAGGTCGCTTGCAAGTTGTAACCTTGGAATTTTTTGAGAAACTCAAGCCAGCCCTGACTCCCAAGGTCTTCGCTCGTATCATCATACAAAAGCAAGATTTGGGATCCATTTGGTTCGACACAGATGACAGGGGCCATATGGATTCAAAGAAGCAGTCACGAAGGTAGACAGAAATCACTGTAAGCATGAAGGGTTTCATAAAATAGAAGGAACCGGGGCAAAAACCAAGGAAATAAAAACCCACTATTACCCTTGTGCTATTAAATGAAGGAATGAGGGGTTTCATACGAAAATCGGGCGTTTTGTGTAATGAATTGCCAAGAGTACAAAATGAATCCCAAGACTTAACTTGAAATGATGGACCTGTCGATTTCAAGCTGCCACCTCCAATAGAGTACAGAGTATGACCGGGTGCATTCAAATTTCATCATTGTGCAAAGGGTGGAGTTGATTTTCTAAGGTTAGGAGAAGAGATGTTTTGCAAACCAAAGCATAATGAAAAGAAAAGGTCTACCAAGAATCATAACGAAATGTAAACATAGTCTAGTTGCAATCAATTCTTGGTGTATTAACAAAAACTCAAGGTATATCTCATAGTAAATGAGCAACAAAAGTTTTATTGATATATGGTAGACTTCAAAGCAATCAATACTCATCAAAAAGACTTGTGAGAAAATCAACCCTTCTTGAGACATAAACCTTAGATACATTTCGCATCACGATCGTAATGCTTCATTCATGATTTCAATCATGAATGAAGCATGAAAACGAAAAGAAAAAGAATAATCGACACAATCATCTTATAGCCGACAATTCACCATCAAACAACAATACTTCCGACAAAGTGTAGGTTTCCACAAGGATTTTTCTTAGTTGATTTTAAAAGGTAAAAAAAAATGTGGATCTGCCAACAAATTCATAAATACAACTAGGGCTTGTCCTTGGGGATATTACAATCCCCTCCCCTTATTTTTGCACTGTCCTCAGTGCAACTTATTTACACAACATCAACACGATTTTCAAAATCTTCAAAAAGATGCGGGTATTCTTCCCACATAGCATCCTCATACTCCCATGTTGCGTCCTCGATACCATACCAGGTCCACTGGACCTTTACAAGCCCTATTGCTTGATTCCGGAGCTGCTTTCTCTTCCAGTCCAATATGCGCACTAGATGCACTTTCAAGACTCCTTCTTTCTCCACCTGAATCGCATTCCAATCAATAACATGATTAGCATCAGGTATATATTTCTTAAGCAATGAAACATGAAACACATTATGTACAGTCATAGATGCATGAAATGAAAGCATATATGCAACTAGTCCAATCCTTTCTAGGATTTCAAATGGCCCACAATATCTGGTTTCCAACTTGGAACAGTTTTCCAGCTTCAAGGAACTTTTGTTGGCTTTCACTTTCAAGAAAACATGATCACCCACTTTAAACTCCCTATGGGTTTTATTTTTATCAGCATAAAAATTCTTCCTGTCTTGGGCAGCCTTCAAAGTCTGCTTAATCTTTAGCATTTTCTCTTCCATTTCCTTGATCAACTCTGTCCCAACCACTGCCCTATTATCTAGGTTATCCTAGCTTACTAGGGTGTTGCACTTTCTGCCATAAAGTGCTTCAAACTAGCTCATCTTCAACAATGCTTGATACCCATTGTTGTAGGCAAATTCTACCAAGTGTAAGTAGTCTTCCCATTTAGATGGTTTGTCCATCACATACATCCTTAGCATGTCCTTTATCACTTGGTTCACCCTTTCTGTTTTCCCATCAGACTCTAGATGATAGGCTATGTTGAAGTTTAGATTTGTTCTGAACCCTTTGAATAACCCCTTCTAGAACTTTGAGGTAAATTTCGGGTCTCTGTTAGACACAATTGTCTTGGGAATACCGTGCAATCATGCTACTTCCCTCATATAGATATCGGCAACATTAGCTTCCTTGTGAGTAGTCTTCAATGGAATAAAATGGGCAACTTTTGTAAGCTTATACACCACCACCATGTTGGAATCATGTTGCTTATTTGTTTTGGGTAAGCCTATGATGAAATCCATTGTCACCACTTCCCACTTCCACTCAGGAATGTGTAATGTTTGTAGCAACCCTGTTGAGTGCCTATGTCTGGATTTGACCTTCTGTCACTCCATAAATCTGGCGATGTATTCTGCAATTTCCTTCTTCATACATGGCCAAAAGTAATGGCTCTTGATTGTTTCCATTGTTTTCTGATATCCAGGGTGCCCAGCATAAGGCACATTATGCATTTCTTTCAAGATCATAATTCTCAATTCCTGGAAATTAGGTACATAAATTCTATTTTTGTACAGGAGTGTTCCATTAGCTTCCAATTTGTAATCTTCCACTTTCTGTAGCATCTTACCTTGTTGTAGATTTGCCACCAATTCCATGTACTGCAAATCTGCATTTACAGCTTCCGAAATTCTTCCTTTAAGTTTTAATATCAGTTTGATACATGCTAATGGTTGTAGAATGTAGTTCATGCACTCTTATGTTGAGTGCATCAACCACTTTGTTCTCCTTTCCTTTGATATGCTTGATATCAAAGTCATACTCACAAATGAATTCCAACCATCTACTCTGCCTAACATTCAAGGTTGGCTGATCAAACAAATACTTCAGACTGTTATGGTATGTCCTTAGTTCAAACCTATTTCCCATGAGGTAATGTCTCCATTTCTTTAGAGCGTGCACTATGGTTTCCAACTCCAAATCATGATTTGCATAGAGCCTTTCATGCTCTTTCAATTTTCTGGACTCATAACATATTACAAACCCATTATGGTTGAGGACTCCCCCCAGACCTTCTTTGCATGCATCTATACACACTTCAAAATATTCATTTAGATCTGGAATCCTCGGGATTGGAGCACTGGTTAACAACTGCTTCAATTGTTGGAAGCTTCTCTCACATTCTTCTGTCCATTGAAATTTCTTCTCCTTCCTTTGCAAGGAAGTGATGGGGTGATCTATCCTTGAGAACCCTGCAATGAACCTTTTGTAATAGCCAACTAGACCCATAAAGGATCTGAATTCTATCACATTCTTCGGCACTGACCATTCTCTAATGGCTTCTATCTTCTCAAGATCCACAGCTATCCCATCTTTTGAAATGATATGTCCCAAATAATGGATCTAATTTTGATAGAATAAACACTTGCTCAATTTGGCATATAGTTGATGCTCTCTTAGCACTTGAAACACCATCCTCAGATGATTTTCATGCTCTTCCTCTGACTTGGAATACACCAGGATGTCATCCAAAAAGACTATGACAAACTTTTCTAGGTATTCTCTAAATACACCATTCATTAGGCACATGAAAATAGCGAGTGCATTTGATAACCCAAATGGCACCACTGTGAATTCATAATGACCATACATTGTTCTGAAGGTGGTCTTGTTGATGTGCTCATCCTTTATCCTTACTTGATGGTACCCTGATCTGAGATCAATCTTTGAGAATATCTTTGCATCCTTCAACTGATCAAAGAGATCATCAACCTTGGAAAAGGATACTTGTTCTTTATAGTCACTTTGTTCAACTATCTAAAATCGATGCACAATCTCAATGTCCCATCTTTCTTCTTCACGAACAGGACTGGGGCACCCCAAGGTGACACACTTGGGCATATATACCCCTTCTTCAGAAGTTCTTCAAGCTGCAATTGTAGTGCTTTCAGCTCTGTTGTACTCATTTTGTAAGGGGTTTTTGACACTGGAGCTACTCCAGGCATCGATTTTATAGATAAATCAATATCTCTCTTCGGGGGTAGTCCAAGTACCTCCTGGAATACATATTCAAAATATTTTAATACTGGATGGTCTTCAATATTTGACACCTTATCCTTAGGTGCTTCTTCCATATAAGCTGCAAATATTTGCCAGCCCTTCCTATAACACTTCTTTAGCTGCATTGTTGATATTTATCTGACAATAACTACCCTTGGGATTCCCTACACTTTCCTTGGGTTTCCTTCCTCATTCATGAAAGTGAATGCTTTGTTACGACAATCTAAGATGGCATGGTGGTGATGCAACCAATCCATCCGAATTAGACAGTGATAGGAACCTAAAGGTAAGATGTTCAATTTGGCCCTTGTGCTCAGTCCATTCATGTCCAATGGACAAGACTTAACCAACTCAACAAACTTTCTCTTGGTTCCTGTAGCCAGCTGCACTAACCAAGATTTTCCATGCTTGCTTCTTGGCAAATGAAAAATTTCGACCATTCTAAGATCTATAAAACTATGACTAGCTACTGAATCAATTAAAATAGTAATGGTTTGGTTGTTGATCATACCTTCCATTTCAATCATATGTGACTGATATTCTTCTTGCTTGCTCTCCAGGGCTCCGTAGATCCTTGTTACACTTCTGCCCATGTCCTCCACTATTTTTTCCTATTGAATATTGTGGACAACTCTCACTTTGTCATTTCTGTGGGGGCAATCTATGTACCTATGATTTCCTTTACAACCCCAACATTCCATAGGTGGTTGTCTTGGCATTTTCCCACCTACTTCAACCTTCCTGGGCTCTCTAAAACCCGGTTGTCCTTGGGGGCCATTTCTGAAAAAGGATGGCTTAGTTCCCTTCTTCCTCTGATCCATCATGAATTTCTTCTTGTCTTCCCAACCCTTCTGGAAAGTGGGCTTTTCTCTTTGTTGTTCATATAAGCATTTTTCTCTTCTTATAGTTTATTCCATAGTTTTAGGATCATCATACTAGATCTTGTCACTGATGGAAGATGGTAGTCCACTCAGATACCTTTGAATTTTAACAGTCTCATCTTTGATGAAAGGGACATACTTCAGCAATTCCAAAAACCTTCGTTCATATTCATCAATGGTCATGCTACACAGCTTGAGTTCAAAGAACTCTTTCATCTTTCTATCATAGTATCTCTTAGTTAAGTATTTATTTTTGAAATACTTCTTGAATTCCTTCCAAGTAACATTTTTCTCTTTAATGTGCTTCACATGCACAATTTGATCCCACCACATGGATGCCTTTCCTTTCAGTTGATACATTGCAATTCTTCCTTTTGCATGAGAGGAATAATTCTGCTATTGGAAATATTTCCTCATGCCAAGCATCCATGTCTCGGCATCTTCCTCCTTTCTATGCTCTCCATCAAACATAGGATTTTTAATCTTGTTCATTTCACCCTTTAGTTCATCCACTCCAGATCTCCTATGCTTTTGAGTAGGATATGGGCTTGAACTATTGTGTAACCTCCTCTTGGAGTGCCCTTGGGAGTGATGATGGTGTCTTCTAACACTCATTGATTTCCTATTCTCATCAGGGACTTGTGACTTCCTGATTTACTGGAGTCACTCTCCTTATCTAATTTCTTTTCTATCTTTTTCAGGGTCTGTATCAACTTTATGTTGAATTCTCCCTGTTGTTCCCTCCCTTTCATGAGCTTTATGTTATCTGCTCTGTGAGTCTGGACATATTTATGCAATCTTTCAATGATTTTCATCATGTTTCCTTCCTTATATATCTCTTCTCCATGCCCATTGTAGTTTGATCCTTCAACTCCCAAATGGACATCCATTCCTCTAGCTTCATTCTCTGAACTGGAAGCATTATGTGCCTCCTTCATTTCTCTGCACTACGCGGCAATTCGGTTTGGTTCTGACAATCGTTAACTCTACAAAAACAATGTGCAGTCAACCGAAATTTTTCAGGCCATCAGTCCTTAACAAATTCCACAATATTCATAAACCAATTTGGTTCAAGTAAACTTTCGTATTTCATTTTGTGGTTCTCGAGCAATCAAGAATCCCCGTAGATCTTTTCTTTCTGAGCTCTGCTTTGTTCTGCAATAATTTTTTATTTTTTATTTTTTTGGGCATTGGCCCCTTTATCTTAGCCCCCAACCCATGTGACCACGAGCTATGGCCAAGCACTAGGTCGATAGGAACTTAATCGGGACTTCGGGCCTCCAACTTCGAAAGTTTTCAAAGCAAATCATAACAAATCTCTCAGAGTTCTGGATTGATGAACTCACGAAGTAGGGTGGATCAACAGTCCATGACTACCCAGCATCCAACGACTAACACCCAATATAGAACTTCAGACATATGAGTTCCGCGACTTCGAAGCTTCGGAGCTTCGGGACTTCGGAGGATTTCACATCCGCACACCCCCAACACCCCGAACCATTAATATCTGAACACTTCCATGTCACCTCTTGTGACATCATTATGTCTCATCACCTCGGAGTTACGAAACTTTTGAAAGTTCTTCCTTTCATTCCCTTATGAAACATTCTTTCGGAGTGTCAAGTCTCTGGACTTCGCAACTAGCACCACGCTTCCACTAGACCCATGGTTTTCGTACTTAAACTAGGATACCGAATAGTCACATCACTTAACGCCTTTCAAATTGTGGGGGCATGCATCTGCAGTTTGGAGTAACCCACCTTTCGTCCCACAATTCCTCTAACATTGAAATGTAACACCTCGGTAAAAGCATGATTTGGATTGCGGGACTGCCCTGAGAAATTAATTCCCATGCAATTTGGGTCCCCGCAATTCCTCTTGGCCATTGATCTGGATGTATCGTGATCAACACCAATGTGGGCCCACCGACCTTTAACTATGTTATGCAACCTTAGGGCCCACATATTACAGTTGTCAACATTCTGGGTGGGAGCATGTGGCAGGTATAGGAGATGTCCACATCACTTCTAGGTGATGTCATCATGACTCACCACTTAGGCTCTTCGGGGATTCGGAGCTTCGGGCTTTGGGAGCTCTCGCCTCAACACACACTAATTCTCCTAAATGTCGAAATCCTGAACAAGACAATCTGTCGACACGTGTCCTTCTTGACAGACGGTCCAAATTAACTCTGGACTTTATAGCTTCGAGCCTTCATCCCCTTCTGCTCTATAACACATAACTTCGTCGAAGTCTCAAATTCTGAAGGACTTGTAGGTTAACCCTCCTGCACTTTTCTCTAGATCTGACGGTCGTGAATTGTCCTCCTTCTATTGAACAGATCCTATGGACCACATTACTCTACATCCCAATACCATGTTTTTCGTGGTTTTATAATATCGATACACCTCTTGAGCTTCATAACATGGCCAAGATAACCTCTTGGCACTCAGGAATGTTCTGAGGTTCGAAATGTGTTCCTCTTGACACAATTTCCCCTTGAAACCTTCGTTCCAATGACCACTTATCCGGCCCATCCAGGCTTAGTTCTTGAACCTTGGCTCTGATACCATTTTGTAACATCCCCAACCACC
>JASDQU010503194.1:27002-39665 GCA_032191745.1 Picea mariana
CTAATGAATTTTAAACAAATAACACAGAATTATTGCTACCATACAGGCTCTTGTGGAATTGACAGTAATTCATACATGCAACGGAACACATGATAACATTGCAAGAATCACAGACATGCATAACAGACAACATATATTCTAATACACATATCCATGTGGAAAATAACAATAAGCCCATACATACAACATATACAGGCCATAATCATCAATATAAACATAAACAATACACAACATGTAATGAACATAGAAGTGGTACTTATCTTTTATGGAGGACCACCAACTGCATTCAAACCTTCCACGAACCTCCCAGACTTAGACCACTTTTCTCATCACTCTCAGCAGTAGGTCACCCCTAAGTTGGGACTAAACTCCACCGAGCAAGGGATTCCTAGGCTAGGCAAGGTCAATAGGAAATTCAAATAGTTTAAGAAGAAGGATTCTCTCCCAGGAGATACTTACACCCACTGCGCATAGATTCTCATTCCCCACATGCCTGTCCCACTTTAGGAGTATACACCTTCACTATCACACAGTCCATCGACTGCTCCACCTCCCTTCTGGGGCTTCAGCAACAGGCTGGACCATAATTCTCAAAGCTCTGTAGCAGCTATGGGACTCCCTCTAGGAGAACTTACTTCCTCGACACACTCTCTCACATGGAGAGAGTTTCTCATAGGCCTAACAACCTGCTTCTTCAATACACAACAACCTCTCTCACCTGGAGAGAGAGTTGCTCACATGCCTGAAAACCTGCCTCTTCAACCACGGGATTGAAAACCCACCTCTTCAAAACACAATAGCAAAGTCGTGCATGACAAGGGACGACTCAGTAAATTACAGAGGTGCACGATGGCCATGGGTTCAGCAATGGAAGAATTGGTTGGTTGCGTGCTTTCTCAGTGCATGAGTGAAATCATGAGGAGAGATGGGGAAAACTGGTCTAGCATAGCAAAGATGGTGAGAGCATGAGAGAAAAACCTGTCTATGTGTGAACCACCCTTCGTGAGTAGTGAGTGAGTGCCCCCCCCCCCTAAAAATGCATGTGGATAAGTTGACACATGTCACTCATAAAGCACGTTCCTTTCCATTTGGAAGTCATTCTCTCTTCCCAAAGGAACTTAGGATATAAACATATCCTTCTAATCAGCTTTTGGAATAATAATAAATTATTATTCTCTTGTACTTAAGCCCTTAGGCTTAGCCCCTCTTTCCATCCTCTCATCCCCCTCTCCCTTACCCAGCCTAGTGGAGCTTAGTCCCCCATACTCTTTCTTCATGGTCGGTCTACACGCAACGATGTTTTTATATTAATAATATGAATATTTACATGTATAAAATAGTCTACCGTCCTTTAACACCTAGGCTCTCTGGCCTAATAAACACATAATCCCATAGCTTATAATTGCTTGGCTCATCAGCCTACAAAACATGTTACAATTCATAAATGCAACTGGGGCTCGTCCTTGGGGATATTCCAGAGAGAGTCTGGAGGATCTCATGGACACATCAAAGTTTCTGTAAGTCTGAGATCTTGACGACGAAAGTTACGGAAGTTCAAAAATGCTAATTTCTGAAGGAGTACGCAAGCAACAGTGGGCCATAGAGCATACATACGTGAGCTGCAGTGAGCTAGAGTGCATACATACGCGTGCTGAAGGAGGACAGATCCCGTACAGTGAAGAAGTCATGAAGACCTGGATGTGAGTTTATGATTAGGTTCTTGAAGGCTGAAGCAAGTTCTAGATCTGCACTTTATGGGCTTAGATATGCCATAGAAACACTGGTATGGTTACATGGTTGTCTTGATAGATACTCTTGCTTATTGTATGGTGAATTATTAAGGCATTCTTTGTATGGCTATTATGATTTGGTTGTGTTGATTGATTGATAGAGTGAGCAACACTCTTATGGTTCAATATTGATATGATTTCCATAGTTCATCATACATGATTGAGTAGCATTCATATTGTATGGTTGAGAAGCATGAGTAAGTTGTTGGAGAGCTTGGATGTGTTGTGATTGGTTATGGTTCATATTGGACAGTGAAGGACAGAAATGAATGTGACTGAAGGCTGCAGAGGATCTGAGTTTGTCTTGAAGAGAAAACCCTAACTAACTCAGAATTCATACGCAGGTTGTAGTACAAACAAGCTGCGTACATACTCGAGTTGTACTACTAGTAGGGTGTGTACATACGTGTGTTGCACTACTGACAGGTCATGTACCTATTGACGGATTGGTATCTGTTGAGGACTGATGCCTCTTCTTAGTTGGTGCTGAGTTGTGTAAGTTGATTCTTGCATTATAGAGTTGTTTCTCTTGTGGAGTTGTAACTCTATTCAGTTATTGTTGACAACCCAAGGATTGTAGTCCGTAATAAAAAGAAAATTGTACATACATCTTGTGTTCTTTGTGTTCCTTTTGATGATGAATTATTGATTATATATGTTGTTGGTATACATTTATGATGTATGTTCACATCTAACTAGTTATAAATGAAAACAATAAGTAATGAGTAAATGGTGATTGCTAACTAAGGAATTTTGTGAAGGGGAAGTTAAGAAAAGAGTCCCACACTCATTTTCCCCTCTAAGTGTGGTCGGTGTGTCCAACAATTGGTATCAGAGAAGGCCTTTACTATAAGCCTTAACAAGCTTGGAGGAGATCCAAGGACACACAAATGGATGATGAAGTTCCAATCCTTGATGAGGAAAACTATTCTACATGGATAATAGAAATGAAGGTGCATTTGAAGGAAATAGGGGTGGATATTTGGAAGGCAACTATTGGTGGATCAGTTCCTTTGAAGAAAAACTCAAATTTTGCAACTCAAAGGAAAGCAAAGAAGAATGATGCATTGGCTCTCAAGACCATTCTTAGTGGACTCTCAAGTTCTATCAAAGAGAGCATGGGACAATGCACTACCACCAAGGAAATATGGCTAAAGCTAGAGGAGACATACCAAAGCAAGGAGGAAGATCTTGAAGACAATTCTATCAAGAACAATGAAGGTAAAGAATCTCCAAAATCCTCTATTTGCAATGACTCTAAATGTGATGATGTTGGCAAAAAGGAAAACCTTGAAGATAATTCCATCAAGATCAATGAAGGTAAAGAATCTCCAAAAACCCCCGATTGCAATATTTCAAAATGTGATGATGGTGAATATTTCTCCACAAGTGAAGAACAAAACCTAGAGATATTATGTGTAGAGTTATATAATGGTTATCCCATGGAAAAGGTAGAAGAAGAACTATCAGAGCTTAAAAGGAAAGTCGAATGGGGTCTATATGAATACAACTATGACCATTTCTATATAGAATATAGCTATCTTTCTGATAACACTAAAAAGTTTCTTAGAAAGAATCAAAGGAATATCTTGAAGTTAAAGGAAATGCTCAAGGAACAAGAAGAAAGCAAAAGGACTGAATTAGAAGAAAAGGAAGAAGAAATCAAAAGACTAAGGAATGAATTAGAAGAAAATGAGAAGCTAGATGATGAGATTAACAAAATTATTGAAGTTAATGTCCATCTCAAAACCCAAATTGAATAATCCAAAAGGATAGAGGAACTATTAAACAATCAAGTAAATGAAAAGGAAGAGTCATGTCATAAGTTGGAAGTTGAATTTGTTGATCTTAGAAAGAAAGTATTGAAGTCAAATAAATTATTGAATAGCTCAACAATCTTGAATGAGATTTTGGATAGTCAAAGATCACCAAATGATAAATCAGGTCTTGGATACAAGAAAGAAGTTACACATGTTGAAGCAAGCACCTCAAAGAAGCATGAGGTAAGTCCCTCACTATCAAAGGATGGAAATAATGTTGAAAATCAACCATCTACACAAGGAAAGGAAAGTTTCAAAAGAACAAAGCAAGGAAGACATCAAGAAGTCATATTTACATCTCAAAGCAAATTAAAGACACCTTCAAGATGGAAACCAAAGCAAAGGTATGAAAATGATTTTCATGGTCATTGTTACTCATGTAATGAATATGGTCACAAAGCTTTAGAATGTAGATTTTATGCAAGGAGAGATAATGAAAGATTTCATAACACCCTAAAGTGTTGGAGATGTAATCAAGTAGGACACATTGTTTCTCATTGTCACATCATGAGATGCCACAGCTGTAGTGGATTTGGTCACAAATCCCAAGACCACTAGAACACAAGAAGAAATTCCATGATGAGGACTTCATATAGAATGACTAGAAGAAGGCATGAAGTTAGGAAGGAAGACATTTTTGAAAAAATGGAAGCTTATAGCTCAAGCTCTAAGAAGAAGGGACACCTTCATAAGTCGTAAAGAAGACTGAACAACCAGAGCAAAATGGAAGACTGAAGGGAAGCTTAAGTGTGTCATCTTCAGAAGCATACGCGGGTTACAGTGGTAACAGTCGCGTACATACGCGAGCTTACCTATGAATAGGTCGTGTACATACGCGAGTTGTCTATGCAATAGGATGTGTATCTATGGTAAAGCCTTGGGAAAAAGGCTATGCACATGAGTTGCAGCATGGTATGATTGTATAACTTTGTGTTGTAGGGTCTGACATGGTTTGTTGCAGGGTCTGACACTGTTTTTTGCAGGTTTTCATGATTATGTGTTGGCATACATAATTGATGTATGGTTGAGTATTGAAAGACTATCTTGGATGCATGGTACTAACCCTAGAGTGTGAATTGAAACATTTTTATGTTGAAGAACAATGTTGGTTGTGACAGTGAAGTAATGGCACTTTGGTTATGAGATTTATCATGATGATGCTAGCTAGAAATGTCATTGATCTATTGAGGCACACTTATAGTACATGTATTATTGGATGCTTAGTATTTGTTGTAGTGAATGGAGATTGATGTTGATCTGTTGAGGTACATGGCTGGTGCATATTTGAGTTTCATTGATATATTTTATTATGTATTATTGGAATCATATTGATGGATATCTTGTTGCAGTCATTTGGCATATGGATGAGCTACATATTGGAAGATGGAGTTTATGAGTTGATGAAGTGGTCATGTTGTACACCATTGATGAGTCGTAGCTTGATCTATAGTTGATGCATGTTTGGTACATTTTTTATACATTGTTAGAGCCACCTACTATCAGTATGATTAGCACATGTTTTATGGTGGATATGAAATACATGTCTGAGGACACATCTTGATTGTGGTTCATCTTGTTGGTGCATGGTTGATGCACTTGCTTGGTATAGGCGGTGATACATGATTAGTGAAATGATTGATGCACTCATAGATGGTATATGTATGTGAATGATAGTACTTGGCTAAGTACACCATTGGTATCACTTGTTTAGCATATACTTTGGTACATGATATATGGGATGATATGGTTGAGAAACTTGATTGATTGAGATACATGATTGTGGCACTTGGTTCATGGTGGAGGCATATCATGAGTGATATGACACTTGCTTGTGGCACACAGTTGGCATGTTGGTAGAGGCATATGGTTGATACACTCCATTGATGATATCTTATGGAATATTCTATGATGTTGATGTACATGGGTGATGTACATGGCTGTTGTGCATGGTTAGCTAAAAATGTGGTACATGATGTACTTGGTTGATGTTTGTTCGTGATTCTCTATTTCATTGTGACATATCTTTTGCTTCATGATGTACGGTATGGCACGCGTTTGATGCATGGACATGTCCAAGGATAGAAAGAGCAATTGATCTATGTTTTGGTTGAGTAGTATCATTTACAGCAGAATCATATTGCAGTGGTATCATATTGTTCATATTGTAGAGAAGATAGGGGGGGACATACCCATAGGGGGAGTCATTCCTCTTCCCATGATTCCAGAAGGAGAGATTTATCAGATGCAGAGGAAAAAGGCATGGTTCCAAGGGAATCGTGATCTATATATATTCAAAATTACATCAGAGTGATATCCCTTGTTCAAAAGGGGAGAAATTATTCAGAGGAAGATCAAGGCAACCAAGCAAGGGGAGCAACCCCAACGAGAGTTCAGACAGGGGGAGCAGCCCCAAGGAGAGAACTACCCTTTTCCATTGATGTCAAAGGGGGAGAGATAGTCACATTGATGTGATTGAGATTACTATTGATGTAGAGAAATGTCTTGTCTACATGTTGTCATCAATAATTGGTGTTGACATCAATGTTGGCATTGCCATCAATGTTAGTATTGACATCAATGCCAAAGGGGGAGATTGTTGGATCATGTTGTCATTGATGTCAAATGATTTATGTTAAAGGGTTAATATCAAAGGATTGAGTGATTGATTGATTGATGATTGATGTAAAAGGTTTGATGTCAAAGGAACAATGTCTTGTCATAGCATACTAATGTAATAGATATTATCCTTGATGTGAATGGAAAGATGTCAAGTGGAATCATAGTCATATGATGTTATGCATTGATGGATCAATGAGTTTTCACTGATATATGATGCATATTTGGATTGATGTAAAGATAACTCATTATTTTCTTATCATGGTTGATAAAGAGTACAAATGGATGAACTCCAAAGTTCTCCCCTTATGGTGAAAGCCCTCATGGGAAGACACTTTGCGGTTGAGTTGTCCTAGAAGTATGGATAGAGAACCCATGCTTAATTTTGGAATAATTAGATTAATATCAGTTAATTTGGAAGTGAAACTATCCTAGATGGATAATGCTTATCATGCCATTTTCGGTGGTATATGGAACGTCACATAACTCCTCACGGTTTGAGAGTTATGGCCTTACGAAGTTGAAGGACCCTCGCATGTTGGATTGAAGCCCCAAACGTCAAAGAAGTCAAAGTGCTTGCAAAGAAGGAGGATTATTTAAATATTAAAGTGAAGTGAAAAAATCAAAGAGGATTATTTAAATAATAAAGTGAAGTGACAAAGTCAAGGAGGATTATTTAAATAATAAAGTAAATGGATAACTTTCTAATTATGGAAAGTGGTTAACCCTAAAAAGAGGAAAATGGGTTAAGTGGTCAAATGGCTATTGGATACATGGACAAGTGGAAAATTGGGAAAAGTTGGACAAAGTGGCTATGTGGACAAAGTGACCTAGAAGATGCTTCTAAGGAAGCTACTTGGAGATTATAATAAGAGGCAAGGGGTCTCTTGTAAAATGTATCTCTTGAGTATGTATTGAAGATCTATTCTGAGAGAGAGAGAGAGTCTGGAGGATCTAATGGATGCATCAAAGTTTCTGTAAGTCTGAGATCTTGACGACGAAAGTTACAGAAGTTCAGAAACCCTAATTTATGAAGGAGTACGCAAGCAGCAGTGGGCTAGAGAGCGTACATATGCGGGTTGTAGTGAGTCAGAGCGCGTACATACACGGGCTGAAGGAGGACAGAGTGCGTACAGTGAAGAAGTCATGAAGACTTAGATGTGAGATGATGATCATGTTCTTGAAGGCTGAAGCTATAATATCCCTAGGACGAACCCAATTGTAATGTAAATAGAAATGTACTTAAGCTGGTGAGATGTTTTGATATCATTTGTATGCACATTCATGGCATAGTGAGCATATGTACTACGCAGTAAAATGACGAAGTGTGCACATTTCAGGATACCATGCGCAACAACTTAAATGTGCACGATATTGAGGCCAGAGATTCTTTGTGTATATGTTGTGTTTTATAAGCTGGTGAGCCAAGTTATTATAAGCTAGGATGATTATGTTTTGATTAGGCCGGAGAGCCTAGATGTTAAAGGCTAGTGCGCCTATTTTTGTACATGTCTCATAATTAATATAAAATGCATCGTTGCGCACAGACCAACCACGATAAAAGAGATGGGGGACTAAACTCCACTAGTTAGGGAAAGGGAGGAGCTAAGTTAAGGAAAGGGGATAAGCTAGGGAGCTTAAGCCAAAAAAGAATATTATATTAATATTTCTTAAATCATAAAGTATGGATAATTATTTTATCCTAAGTTCTAAAGTTGGGTACAAGTGGGCCAAAGTAGCTCCCAACATGACAAGTGTCAAGTTGGGGACATGCATACATATTGTTGGGAGTTATTCCATTTCCTATCATCTTTTCCATCATTCATTCATCCAATCAATCATCCATGAGTATTCACACCCATTGAGCTATCCTTTGTATCTTCATGACTGTACCTAAACTCGTATCCATAGCCAATTGTGTTGGTGTATCTAGTTAGCTTTGGAGTTGGATTGAAGAAGTGGGTTGTCAGGCCTGTGAGCAATTCCCTGGGTGAGAGAATTGATGGGGATTGATTTCCTGAAGGTGTTGAACTGCAGCTACAATGCTCTGAGACTTCCTGTTTGGCCTGTTGCTGAAGCCCAGAAAGGAAGTGGGGCAGCCGAAGGACTGTTGAGTAGAGAAGGGGCACACTTCCTGGATGGGACAGGCATGTGGGGAATGAGGGACTGTGGGTTGTTAGCTTGAGTTGGCACCTGGGACGGAGTCCTTCCTATTGTCTATGAGCCTTTAGCCTTGTTAGGAATCCCTTTACCCGGGTGGAGTTTAGTCCCAGCTCAGGGGTGACTCATTGTTGAGAGTGATGAACAATGTGGTCTAAGACTGGGAGGTTTGTGGAAGGTCTGCACGCAGTTGGCGACATTCTTACCAAGATAGGTGCCAATCTGGGTGATAAATTTACATGTTGCACTGTTATTTACGTGCTTATATTTATGGGTTTATCTTATGTGTGTTTATAATTGTCTGTAAATTTATGGGTATTTCCTGTATATGTTTACTGTCATTTTAGTATGAATCTGAGCATTTACATAGCGTATTTTTCTGTCTACGTTTTTATATATATGATTTCGCAAGAGTTCTGTGTGCATATGTATTTTAACTGCATGTAGTTCAAAAAATTTATATGGCTTAGTTCAGTTAGATGTTGGGCATGTTACAGTATGCTCCGCAGAGAGAACGTAATAGTTCTCTAACATAGTGTGGCCCAACATGGATGGTTGGGGACGTTACAATATGGTATCAGAGCTTCAGTTTTCAACATTGAGCTTGAATGGGCCAAACGACTTGAGTTGAGGAAAAATTATACGGAGGATTTATTTCGAAATGGTCAAATTTCAAGTCACAGAGCGTCCATGGTAAATTTAGAAACAACGACGCGGAATTGGGAAAAGCCCTAATTTTTGTTGTTAAATTCATGAGAAAATGGACAAATTCGGCCAAGTGATGAGATATTATTGTTTTAATATCTATTCTAGAAAATTCGAACCTAGAATTGGTCGAATTTGAACTTACAGTGAAGCCATGACAGTTAGAGCGAGATTAGTAAATAAAATTCTCAATTCGTGAATTGATTTTGGGGAAATTTGTTCCAGAAATGTCAACCCACAACGATTTGTTGTTGCAGAGGTTGAATTGGTGTTATCGGGGTGAAATTGAATGAATTTCGTGGTTGTAGAATGTTTATGGTAAATTGGGGAAAAAGTTAGGAAAAAGCCCCAATTTCTGCAGTGGAATTCACGAGGATTTGATGTGCATAAAGGTGAATGTGCACAGGTGGGCGCACTAAAAATGCATGATGCGCAGTGAAAAGCTTGTGATAGGTAAAATTTGGCACTATGCGGCAAGATATTGGCATGCTAGTGTGCACACTAAATTTCGGTACCGCACGAAAAAATGTTAGTGTGCGGGTGTGTGCGCTAAATTTTGGTACCGCACAGAAAAATAGTAGTGTTCTAGTGGGAGCACTAAATTTTGGCGCCGCGCGGAAAAATGTTGGTGTGTTGGTGCGCGCGCTAAATTTGGCATTGCGTAGTTTGCACACACATAATAAGTGTGCACAGTGTGGACATTCATAATAATGTTGCATGTGGTGTGTGCAGTATTGGCATAGTGCAGTGGAGTTTGGTAGTTGCGCATGCAATGTGAGTATATGTTGTCGCATGACAGTTTTGTTAATGGTGCGTGCAGATTTTTGGTGCGCAGTGGAGACGTACTAAACTTTGGCATGGTGCAGCGCATTGAGTGAAATTCACGTAGAATATCAGTGCGCGGTACAAAAATTGGGCACAGTGGATACCAGCACACGGTGGATATTGGCGCGCGACATAAAAGTTGTGCGCGCAAGTTAGTGGCGCAACAGAGAAGTTATACATAGTGGTTTTAAAGTGCGCAAAGAACGATTTCCCTTGTGTTGTTGTTGCGCATGGTAAATATGGGTTTACAGGTTGAATTTTGTGCATGCTGAGTCATTTGGAAGGTGAATAATAACAGAAAACCAATGATTTTCTACGACGTTTTATATCATTTGAACGTCATCTTTTTGCAGCGCGTTTTTGAGGGCCTTAAGAGATTTTCTAGAAACTCAAAAACCATAAGTCAAAAGTGTAACAAAGGTACACTTTGTTCTATAGCTCAGATGAAAGAGCTCATATAGATCTTTCTAATGGTGTAAATTGTTCGTCAAATAAAGCTTTTATGAGAAACTTACAAGCTTAAACAGTGAAGGGTAAATTTTAAGACCCATCTAACTTCAAAGAGCCATAACTTTCTACTCTGGAATCAGATTGAGGCGCAGGAGAAGTCAATGGAAAGCTATTGAGACATAGAAGAAATTCCAAGAGATGACTTAAATTTATAGGCATGTTAAAATCATTTAATATGGAAAATAAGGCACTTGTAGCATTCCAAACCAAAAACACAAATTGTCTTAGAACTTCAGCAGGCTGTAACTAGCAGCCCAGAACCCAGAATAAGGTGAAACTTGGATAGAATGTCCATAATATGTTTATGCAGAAACCTAATTGAGCGCATACAAAAATTTCAATGGAGTAGGTGCGAAAATGAATAATTACAACACAGAATTGCGCTAAGTGAAAGTATGAACAGAAAAGTTAATGGGAAAATTTCAAATGACCATAACTTTCTGCTTCGGACTCGGAATTGAGCATGTGAGCAGGAATTGGAAAGGTATTGAAAAATTAAATCTAAATATACACCTGAAAAATTGATTTGGGCATTCAATTTTTCAAGAAATCAGAAGAAATGATTCTAATATATTATTGAACCAAAATGGTTCATATTTTCAAGAAATTGTTGAAATAGATAGCCTGACAAAGTTTTGTTGGCTGCACATTTTGCAAAGTTAACAACAAATAGATCATATCGATATTAGATTAGATTCCAGAGGAATGGAAGCATCACAGGGCACTTACAGTCAGGAGGATGATATTAGAGGGATGGATGTCCATTTGGGAATTGAAGGAACAAACTCCAATGGACATGGAGATGAAAGGAATGAAAACATGAATATGGTAGAGACCATCAAAAATTTGAAAAGGATATCCAAAGCCATAAAGTTGATAATGAAAGGCTTTTGAAAGATAAGGAGCAGAAGGATGACTTCAACATGAAGTTATTGGAGAGCTTGAACAGAATAGAAAAGAAATTGGATAAGGAGAGTGGCTCAAGAAAGTTAGGCAGTCACAGACCTTCTGATGAGAAAATAAAAGCAAGAAGTGTTAGCATACATCACCATCACTCCCCGAGGAATTCCAATAAGAGATCACACAGCATCTCAAGTCCATCCCCTATCAAGAAGCACAAGACGACTGGGGTGGATGAGCTACGAGGAGAAATGAACAAAATCAAACCTCCTACATTTGATGGTGAGCACAAGAAGGATGAAGATGCATAAACATGGTTGTTGGGCATGAGAAAGTATTTTCAATTGCATAACTATTCTTCTCATGCAGAAGGTATAATTGCTATCTATCAACTCAAGAGAAAGGCATCCATGTGGTGGAATCAGCTTATGCAGGTGTAGCACATTAAAAAGAAAAGTGTCACTTGGAGGGAATTCAAGAAGTATTTTGAGAAGAAATACTTTACTAAAAGATACTATGACAAGAAAATGAAAGAGTTCTTCGAACTCAAGCTGGGGAGTATGACCATTGATGAATATGAGAGAAGGTTTCTAGAACTTCTGAAGTATGTCTCTTTCATCAAGGATGAGACAGTTAAGATTCAAAGGTATTTGAGTGGATTGTCATCATTCATCAATGAAAAAATACAGTATGATGATCCCAAGACATTGGAAGAGACCATAAGGCGAGATAAATGCCTATATGATCAACAGAAAGCAAGGACAACTTTCCAAAAATCTTGGGAAGACAAAAAGAAGTTCAATATGGATTAGA
This sequence comes from Picea mariana, assembly GCA_032191745.1. Lineage (NCBI taxonomy): Eukaryota > Viridiplantae > Streptophyta > Pinopsida > Pinales > Pinaceae > Picea > Picea mariana. The sequence continues at coordinate 39,142 of JASDQU010503194.1, forward strand.
GGAAGAAGGGATCTAAGCCACCATTCTTCAGAAATAATCCACATCGACAGCAAGCTCCTAGAGAGCCCAGGGCGATTGAAACAGGGGGTCAAAGGCCAAGGCAACCACCTATTCAATGTTGGGGTTGTAAAGGAGATCACATGTACAGAGATTGTCCTCACAGAGGTGAAAAAGGGAGAACTATTCACAATGTACAGAAATATGAAACAGTGGAGGACATGGGAAGAAATGTACCAAGGATCTATGCAGCCCTAGATAACAAGCAAGCATAATATTAGTCACATATGATTGAGGTGGAAGGTATGATCAACAACCAAACCATTGCTATTTTAATTGATTCATGAGTTAGTCATAGTTATATAGATCCTAAGATGGTGGAAAGTTTGCATTTGAAAAGAAGCAAGCATGGAAAATCTTGGTTGGTATAGCTAGCTACCAGAGCCAAAAGAAAAGTCAATGAGATGGTTGAGTCATGTCTTATGGACATGAATGGACTGAACACCAAGGAAGATTTAAAAATCTTA